>PVIR01004111.1:0-81953 GCA_004026965.1 Petromus typicus
AAACTTCTCTTGCATATAGTTTTTTATTCCTGTGATTTAGCATTATTTTAATGAATTCCCTAGTTGGTTTGATACTTTCTTCAGTCCTGAATTCATCCATTTGTTTAATGAGCAGCTACCCACTGAGTACCCATGGATGCTAGAACACTGCTAGATTTCATAAACAGAACCAACTGTTGGACTCATGTTGGAGGAGCTTTTAGCCTGTGGAAGATCGGTACAGGTACAAATAGGTGCAAGGTGGTAGAGAGATGAATCACAAAGGAAATAAGATTGGCTGGAGGAGGATCAAGAATTCTCCAGGCATGCCAAGCAAAGGGACTTGCAGACCAGCCAACTTATTGAGGAGGTCTTCTTAGATACAGCCAAAAACACGTCAGCATTATGACAGATCTACTGCTTCCTGGTGTCGCTGGACTCAGCAAAATGCAACCTCCCTTTTTTCGTGTGTGTGTCTGCTCAACAGAACTTCAGAGCTTTTAAGCTCGCTTTTGTTGATGCCTTTGCAGAGTGCTGTCGCAGCCATCATCGTCTTGCGCCAGTTTCCATTTTCCTCCAGTCTGCAGCGGATGTCTGTGATCGCTCAGCTGGCCGGGGAGGGTCACTTTCATGTCTACATGAAGGGCGCCCCGGAGATGGTGGTCAGGTTCTGCAAATCCGAAACAGGTATCGACTCTTTTCTCTTTCAAGAGGCAAAATAATCTTAAAGGCTAAAAATGAAAAGCAAACAGTGATACCACAAGAAAAGGGAGGGAGAAAAAATGAGCGCAGAAAGCTCTCCAGTAGATGAATGTGGGGTTAGTCCTTTTCTTCGAGGGGAAGGTGGGCCCAGAAGATCTTGCGAAGTCAGGGGGGTGATTTCAAGGCTGAGAGGCAGAGAGCAAATGTCTGCCTGTGGTCCAGCTGTGAAAATACAACTGACAGGACAGCAGAGAAGGCAACAGCGAGTGAGGCACGAGAAGCCAGTGTAGGGAACTACCAAGGGTCAAGGACCAGGGGGAGGGAGAAGGGAGGAGCCTTCAGAGGGTCCCCAAGGTGAGGGCTGGACACTGGATGAGTCCTGCAGGCAGGTTCTTTGTTACCTGCTGCAGAGCTGGGAGGCAACACTGACTGTTTCTAGGGACTCACACAGATCAGTGAGAAGAGAATATAAGAAAGATACAGCTTTTAGGAAAAAAAGATTAAAGTACATTAGATGAAATTAGAGGAAGGTAATTGATCATTTTCACAACAATTTTCTCTTTCTGGACCAGACTTTGAGGTGATTTGTATTGTTTCTTAGTGTTATAAACATACACACTTTGTAAGCAGCAGCCAGATTTATAAGAATGTCGTTGCATCAAATGAGTTTATTTGGATAAAATAGGCTTTCCCCCCCTAATTTGCATTTATGTCCTTCAGTGATCACTGATAGGCCCCAGTGTGTGGACAGAATTCTAGATTTTCCAAATGATTGCTCTCATTTCTCTATTTGAAGTTTTTTTTTTCTTTAACCTTAGACAAGCTCCATATTTTCTAACTTTGGTTTTTCATATACTTCCCTCTAATGGATGACAGCCCATACTCAGCTTTGTTTTGTTCTGTTAAAGCAGTTTAATGAAGTGAAAGTCAAAACAAGATCCAGAGACAGCCTCCTGGAGTTTTGCTTAGGAGTTACACAGCCTTCAACATGACCTTACACTTACCTCTTCCTTTGCTCCTGACAGTGCCCAAGAATTTCCCAGAGGTGCTGAAGAGTTACACGGTACAAGGATTCCGTGTGATCGCCCTTGCCCAGAAAGTTCTGAGGATGAGGAAGCTTGCGGAAGTGGAACATTTAGCAAGGTAAGTAGTCAGATATCAGTACCCGGGGCCGCTCTGTGATCACCCGGAGAATGAACTCTGGGAATGGAAAGATGAATGGAGGATTACAGCCTCGGAAGGCTGGAGAAATGGAAAACCGATCTCATCTCATTCTCTGACAGTTGTAGGTGAGACAAGAATCCTTGCTGAGGCCACAGTGCCAATTGGTGGCAGAACTGAGATAGTAACTGGGATGTCAGATTAGCTAATAGCAATCTCAGTCCTGCACTGCGTCTTAGCTTCCATCCCACCAGAGCCAAACAACTCTCTTTTTGCCCCTGAGATGACAGGGATGGCTTAGCTGGGTGTCCCAACATAGAGGGGCTGAGAGAAGGAAAGCACTGAAAATCTGAAAGACTTCTAGAATACCTTAGTTCTTTTTTTTTAACCTCCCTGAGGTCTGCACAGATAATGAGTGCAAATGATTCTTTATAAGAAATAAAACTCAATATTCTTAACTATATTAAGTGGACAAATAGTCTCATTAGAGAATAATCTATACACTATTTTTTCTCCCTGTGTTCTGCAGCTTTTAAAAGTTGTTTTCCAATTAACTATGACAAAGGAGTAGAGAAATACTGTGGCAAATTAAATAACTGATCATCTGTGTATTACTCACGTTTGATGTATTAGACTTAGGTTGCTGACAGATTCTCCTTTATGTAAAATTGGCCTTTTTATGTAAAATGCTGACTTTCTTGCTTTAAAATGATTGCTTTCAGTCTAAGTCTATTGAACATAATAGTAATAATTACCCCTTCATTTCTGTGCATCTGTTTTTCTATCTACAAAAGTATTGGACTGGGTGATCTCTTAGGAAACTTCAGCCATCACGTTCAAGTATTTGAAACAGAATCACAAGGCTTCTTTTGAAATATGTGAGTGACACCCTCAGATTCAACGTTCCAGGTGTTAGCTGTTCCTAAGCAAGCACGAAGGCTTTCACTGTGTAGGATTGTATAATTTTTCAAACACAAATTTGAATAACAAATGTTAAGGTCATGTGTGAAGAAAAGATTTATGTAGCTAGTGGTAGAGCATAGCCATCACCCAGCTGCCAAGTGCAAATACAGCTGGGTTCTAATGTAAGAGGCCCTGGTGAAATAGACATTTTATACATGTAACAAGATAATAAAATGAGTTCCAACCACCACAAGTTTTCCCCAAGGACTATTAGGAGCCCAGTGTGCTTCTCAGCATTTAGTTAATATTTTGAAATAGGTTAAAAGGATAGGGTTTTGATTGGGGGGATCAAATTATATTTAGCAAAGACTTCCAATTTAAATAATTAAAAACCTCTAAAAACTTAAAGTGAAAGAGTTGATATGATTTGGAAACAAGTATCATCTAAAACTAAGAGAAAAATTACTTCATCAGGATTTTCTATTTCATTCATTTAGCAAATTTCTATGGACTTTTACTATGCATGAGATGATCAAATGAAAAATGTTTGCTCTCAGGAATTTGTGACCTCCTGGGGGAAAATAGATAATAAAATAAATCTACGAAATATCATGCTTTTGGTTATTCTGAAATGTCCTGCCAGGAGACAATGGAACAGGTTAAGAGGGTTTTTATAATTCCAGAAAGTGACGATGACATGGAGTGACAAGGGAAGTTTTCTGAGGACAGATATTTGGGTGAATAAGAGCCCGGCACGCAGGCACCCACAGGCGGAGCATTCAGGGGGTGGGGACAGTGGGTACAAGGGCCTCCATGCCTCGCTGCTGAGGGTGTTGTAGAGAGCAGGAGGCCAGAGTGCCCACAGGGGTGTGTGAGGGGACAAGCTGCACAGTAGAATCCGTGGTCCATCTTCCCTTTTGTGGTCTGTGCTTCTAGCGCCATCTCCAAGAAACTGTTACAAACCATTGCCAAGTCCAATGTCAAGAAAACGTTCTCCTGTGGTTTCTTCTAGGAGCTTCCTAATTTTGAGTCTTGCACTTAAATCCTTAATACAATTCCAGTTGGATTTTGAGTACAGTGTGAGAGGAAATGTTCATTTTATTTTTTTGTGTGAAGATATTAAACTAAAAATCCCCTGGAGAGCCAAGAAAATTATCCGAAGTTGAGCAGCACTCCATAGGATGGGAGAAAATACTTCAAACTGTTTATCTTTTAGTATTCCAAAGCTATAAGAAACACAAGTCAATAGCAAAACAAAAATAAATCAAGGAATTTAATGCACATTTCTTCAAGTACAACATAGACAGCCAACAGGCTCTTGAAAAAAGACTCAACTTCCCTACCCATCATTGATATGCAAATCAGAATAACAATGAGATCACCTCATGTCACTTCAGACAGTAGCTTAAAAATAAAAGAAAAAAATGAGACTGAGAATGTAGCTAGTGGCAGGAGTACAACGCTTGACTATCTTGTGTGTGGTCCTGAGTTCAATTCTCACTACCAGGAAAAAGAAAAGATAACAAGTCTTAGGGTATGGGAAAACATAGGTACACAGTTAGTGAGAGTGTAAAATGGTACCATTCTTATTGAATTTAGTGTGGAGAGAGTCTTCAAACAGTTAAAAATAGAATGACTATGTGATCTATGAACTCCACAATTCTGCTTCTAGGTATGTGTCCAAAAGAATTTAAATCAGTATCTCAAAGGGAGTATCTGTACTCTGGCCTTCTTTGCAGCATTATTTACGATAGTTAAGAAACAGAAATAGATTAAATGTTTATAAGCGAATGAATAGATATAAAAAATGTAATGCATACATGCAGTGGAATAGTACTTAGGTATGGAAGAGTGGAAAGTCCTGCCACATGAAACAACATAGGTGTACATGGAGGACATCATGCTAAATGAAATACTCCAGTCATAGAAGCACAAATACTGCATGATCCCACATATATGAAGCACCTGTATGCCACATTCTTACTGAGAAATAGACATAGAATGATTAGTACCAAGGATAAGGGGAGAGAGAGAGAGAGAGAGAGAGAGAGAGAGAGAGAGAGAGAAGTGGGAAGTTGTTTAATGGACTTATACAGCATGTTGCTTTATAGTCAGTGATACCTCATTGTACCCTTAAAATTTTGTTAAGAGGGTAGATCGCAAGTGTTCTGGTCACAGAGCAAAGCAAAACACAATATAGACACAAGAGCAGAAAGTTACAAGTACATGTGGAGGTGATGGATATATTTATTGTTTTGATGATGGTGATAGTCGCCCAGGTGAATGCATATTGGCAGAGTGTCTTCATTCAATGTGTGCAATATTTGCAAACCAACTACACATCGATAAACCATTAAAATCAATAAAATGTTTACAAATCTAACAAAAATACACAGTGAGCCGGTAAGAAGACTTTTGGTCTTCTCTTTGGTTTTAGTTAGCAGTAATCTAATTTATTATAGAAAATAATCTAATTAAATAATGGGAAGAATCTTTTAAATGGCACCCGCTTTACAAGTGCAAGGGCCCTGGTTCGATCCCTGGTAACCACATACAACAATGCCAGGCAGGGAAACTCACGTCCACCAGCAATCAGAACTACATACTCTAGTGCTGGGCTCATGCCTATCATCCTGGAATTTGGGAGGTAGATGCAGGAGGATTACTGTGAGTTCAAGGCTGAGGTCAGGGCCAGCTTGGACTACAAAAGTGGGATCTTGTCTCAAAAAAGTGCCACCACAGTGCAACTGAAGATGATCATGAAGGAAGACTTCAAAAATTGCTTCAGAAAGTGACAAGAATGATGAGCTACATGGATTTAAAGTGAGGGAGATTAACAGCAATTTATTGCAATAAATTTTTAAAAAAACTTAAACGCTCACCATCTTTTCAATCATACCTTGTATAACATCTAGAATATAGGTGTCCAACATTTGGTTTGCTTGGCTGAGACTGAATAAAGAAAAACTGTCCTGGGCCACATAATACACATCTTTGTTAATGTATATAAGTAATAAAATTTTCTTTTAAAATATTTTTATTATAACAGATAAAAGACAACACAAACAGAATTACTTAACTATCTTTTTGTGACACTAATACAGTACTGTTTGGATTGACAGAACTAGTTGTGGTTCTTAAGCTGTTCTGCAGAACGTTTTGATCTGGTTTTATTCTCTATGGGCTCTGTTTTTGAAGCTAGTTCTTCACAAGTGTATGTGCTACCAAAAAGTAGTAACATAAATAAGATGTGATTGTGAAGGGGGATGTTTCTCTCTGGGAAGATTGTCTTAGGAGATTCTGATAGAGATATGATTGAACTTTGAATGGCTGACTGCAACTCTATACATTGAGAAACTGAATAGGTAAGCAACACTCACATTCTAGTACTAGTAATGTTATATATTGATCATTACAACATCTGATAAGTAAAATACTACTTGATGCATTTATTGTACTTCCTGTAGCAAGGCTTGCTTCCAAAATTTTTTAACTCATTAAATTATGCTTCAAAATAGCAGAAACCCAAGTTTAATACTTAAATAAGAGAAGGTACATGTCCACTTAATAACAATAACATCTGTCTTCACAGGGGTGTAGTGGAAAAAGGCTACTGCTTTTCAGAATAAGCATTGGGGCTTTTTTTCATTTAACACATGCAAGTACTATATAACAGTAATAAAATGTAGACAGAAATTTTAGGAAGAAGTAAAGTTAACTGTGGCTGCCCTTTAATATTAGTTTTTCTCCTGAATCCAAAGGGAGAATGTGGAGTCAGAGTTAACATTTCTGGGACTTCTCATAATGGAGAATCGCTTGAAAAAGGAAACCAAGCCGGTCTTGAGGGAACTAAGTGATGCCCACATCAGGACTGTGATGATTACAGGTATTTTTTTTTTTTTTTTAACTAGAGGGCTGCATTGTATCCTAGCCATAAAAACCCAAAGAAACAAATACAAAACCTTCCACAAAGATACTTGAGCTGAGTGAGCCCATGTGACGAAGGCAGAAAGGAACCGTCCTTTTCTTGAGTTTGTTATCCTGTGATGCTGTTGCCTATGCAGGTCCTGCAGCAGATGAGAAGCATTAGAGGCAGAGACCACATCTGCTTTCTGCTGAAAGCCTGGCTCCCCTCCACGGGGTTATGCACCAGGCAGGGAGAACACTGAGCAGATGAGCTGTCTGGGAGAATCCCTGTGAAATCTTGCGAAGGCTATAAGCTCTGGTTGACAGTTTGCTTGGCAGAAGGGCCAGGTGGGGAGCATGCTCATCAGACCCAAACAAGGCCTGGCCTCTCCCTAAGTGTTCTTTTCTTGGGTTAACTGGAATCCAGATGCTGAGAAGGGCTTCATGCTATCCGATTGGAATCATACTATGTCCACAACTATGAGCTGTCACCTGAGGGTTACTGAGTCATAAGCTTCTTGAATTTTTCCTCATGCGTTTGTCTTGTTTTCAAGACCTACAGTGGGTGAGAGGGCAGAGAGATGCTGATCACGGAAAGGAGATGTGGACATAGCTTTTGCCCACTAGGGGCAGTCTTGGACAGAGGGGAAGATACATAGTAATAAAATAAAGTAGGAATGGATGAACATACCCCAAGAGCACCAGGAAAGAGGAGAAGGGAAGCTCGATTCTGGTTGGCTCTTAAGAGATTTGAACTTAAAACAAGCAGAGTTTCTTTACCTTTTAGGTGACAATCTTCAAACGGCTATTACTGTTGCAAAGAATTCTGAAATGATTCCTCCAGGCAGCCAGGTGATCATTGTTGAAGCCAATGAACCCGAAGAGAATTCGGCTGCTTCTGTGACCTGGCAGCTGATAGAGAACCGAGACACTGGACCGGGGAAGGATGTGAGCAAACATTAGGGTTCTCTCCCACAGCCTGGGTTGAGAGGCTCTGGCTGTGGCACTGTGCAGCCTTCTTAGCTGTAAAAGTCATCACAGGAATGATCCCTCACGTCTGCCCAGGTGTTGAGCCCACAGAGCACCTGCAGTGCCACTCCTCAGTCCCACCTGTACCTCACAATCACCCAGGGGGCTCTCCAGCTCCTGAATGCAGGCTGGGCTGATTCAATCGGATTCTGTGGGCTGTGAGTCCCCAGTAGTCCTTCTCGCAGGGATTCAGTGTTCAGTGGAGCCTGAGAGCTGCTGATTTGTGCCCCTAGTCCCCACTGATCTTCACAATGACCCTATGCAGTTGGACAAGCTGTTCATTTTCCAGGAAGAAGACAGACTCCGAGAAGTAAGCTTGCCAAGACGCAAGCTGATGAGCTGCAGAGCAGAAGCCAGATGTAGGTCCGTTTGATTCCACACAAATCCATAGGCATTTAGCTTGCTCTGTGCCTGTGACATGAAGTTGACAGGCTTCTCTAGCAACAGAATAGCTCTTTCATGTGCTGAGAATGGGCCAGAGCCTGCCATCCATCACCAAAGGTGGCATCTCTGCTTTTGAGTGACTTCAAAGCGATGGCCCTCCAGGTGATGAATTACAGAAATGCCCCCTTACTGCAAGCCTACTGCCTTTCAGATCATTAACTATGGAGTGCGCCTTTGTGCAGTACAAAGACTTCATAGCTACATGGAGAGGCTTTTCCATGCCTGGGGAAGAGGTGGGTTAGTTTGACTCAAACACCAACTGCACATGGGTTATGAAAGATAATGGCTCTCATGGGCAACCCACTTTCCAGTCCCCCTCGGTCTCTCTTAGACAGAATCTGGCTTTCTTGCAAGAAATTTTTCCTATTCTTAAAAAAATAAAAGTAAAACAATGGCTCTTTACCCTTTCAACTGATTTCTGGTGCTCACTTCTCATGAAATCCACCTGCTTCTGCCTCACTGCCTGCTGCCTTGAGTTCACTGTGTTAGACTCCTCAGGACCTTCACTAACTTTGATGGAGCACAGACTCACTACTCAATGAGTTTAATACTGTTACTGAAGATCCATTGTTACAGGAAGAAGTTCCATTGTAGTCTTGGCCTCTTTCTCCTACTCTGGCCACCACATCTCCTCTCCCACCTTATTGGAACAAGCAGAAAGGACTCTTGCCATTGTCTTAAGAACGTGTCTTTTATCAGTTGTTTTTCACCTGGAGGAGGAGATCAGTCTTTACCTTGCCTTCCAATTATATAGAGCAGATTTGTTTCTTCTAAATACAATGTTTTCCTTGAGATAAATTTCACCAGTAGATAAAATGTTCACACTCCTGTACTACTTGAATTCAGCATCCTACACAAATGTAAGGCTCGCTGAGAAATATTGCATGAGAAACCATTATCAACTAGTGACACGGGTCCCATCAGTTGCTCCCTCCCTGTGATGGTGAAGCTTAGTGGTCAACCTAATTGGTGGGGGAGCCACCTAGGGAATTAGTAAAGCACTTGTGGCTGTGTCTTGGGTCACGGAGTCATCTATGTCTGATTGCTGGCCCTCAGTTCCCTGGCCCTGTTCTGTTTTGCTCCCCAGCAACGACTGTTAACTGAGTAGCTTTACACTAATGTGTAAAGCTCTGCCATAATGTTTCTGCCTTGGAAACAATTAATAATGGGCTGAATGCCCTGAGCTAAACTAAACATCTCTGCTTTTAAAATTTGGGCATTGAGTATTGTGTCACAGAGACACAAAAACTGACTAACGCACTCCCTAGCTTGGGGCCAGGTGGGTCTATGACAAGCAGAGAGCAGACCTGACAGGTAGAAGATAGGATGGAAGGGGTAGTGCTGAGATAACAGGATACAGGACACAGGGCACAGCAGAGTCTCTGGGCTGCAGGGTACTTACTGTGGCAGAACCAAGGCAGAGATCAAATCTCAGGGCAGAAAGAGGTTAGGCTCTTCACTATTTTGCAGTGAAGAAATGAATGAGCAGCAAGAGATGTTAGGAAATAGAAGCTTGTGTGCAAAGGAGCAGGGAGGAATGGAAGAATTCTTTCTTTGTCATAATTAACTAAGTGGTAGATTGGGCTGGTGTGGGATTCAAGGGAAGAGGCTGTGAGCACAGCCTTCATGGCAAACTCCAGTCCCCCGTGAGTGCCACAGCAAAAGGATTAACAAACAACAAAGTTGGAACCGTGAGGAAAAGGCTGAGCCCAGGCTCAACACTTGCTACTCTGAGCAGCACCAGCGAGAGGTCAAAAACTGCAGTAGCAGAAGGGAGAGCAAAAGAGCCCGTACCCTGAGCTCGATGCACCTTTATTTGGTACCAAGCCATCAACCCATAATCCTAGTATGCATAAAACAAGGTGGTCCCACAATAATCCCTATAATTGAAGATCCCATAGGGCAGGGCAGACATCCTTAAATTCCTGTAAATCCTTGTAAATCTTAAGGTCAATAATCCTAGTGTAATAATTCTTGTAATTTAAGATCCCCCAGGTCGGGGAAGATGTCTAAAATAATCCCTGTAGTTGATCCTGCAGGGCAGGGCAGACAGTTTAAGTCCAAGTAAGTCCTAAGTCTGAGTAAATCATCTGCAGTTCTCTACAGGTTGGTACTCTGAGTAGATTGATATCACAAATTTTATTTCTCAGAAAGGATCCTGAGGACCTCGTGTTGGCATGCCATATTGTCATTAGCGTGCATCACATGTTCACATGACTTGGGGGCTGGAGGACATCTGGGTATCTTTTTGTCTTGGGTCAGTGTTCCATGAACAAACTACACATTTCACATTTGCTATCCCTCCTTTGTCATGCAATTTGAATACATTTCCTTCCATGAAACATGGGAAAACAGAGATATTCTTGAAGCACTAATGTAGAAATGATGCCCTTTTGATTTTAGGAAACCTACATCAATATTGGAAACAGTTCATTACCTGATGGGGGAAGAGGGAGCGGTTACCATTTTGCAATGACTGGAAAATCATATCAAGTGATATTTCAGCATTTCAACAGCTTGCTTCCAAAAGTAAGTGCTGGAGAAATGAAGCATTTTGTTTTGCTTTTTACATTAGCAGGGAAAATAAAGCTTTATGTTAGAAAGCTGAAGTTGTCTTAGAGTTATAGCGGTGCTCCTCAGCCTTTTTGACAATAGGGATTGGTTTTATGGAAGACAATTTTTGCATAGATGGAGTGGATGAGGTTGGTTTCAGGATGACTGAAGCTCAATATATATATTGTGCATTTTATTTTTATTATTATTACATCAGATTCTCATAAGAAGCACAGGGCTAGATCCCTCATATCCACAGTTCATGGTAGGATTCATGCCCTTATGAGAATCTAATGTGGCCACAGATCTGACAGGAAGTGGTGGGAACAGCTATAAAAACAGACGAAGCTTCCTTTTCTTGTCCACCCACCCTCTACTCCTCTTCTGCTGCTCAGTCTGTGTTTCGGGGGCCCCCGAGGTATAGGGGAACTGATTTCACAGAAGGCTCCTAGTCCTGTCTACGTCTCCCTGGTCCTGTGTAGTCACATGGCCTTCGCTTCAGAGTTTGCGTGATTTTGTCCCACTTTGGCCTCCATCCTTTATTCCTTCCACCTAGAGAATGGTTTCAAGTATGCTGCCTGCTTTGAGGGTTGGCCTCTCCCTCTGAAATCTACCAACTCCTGTCAGGCTGAGCTATAGTCTCCTTCTGTGTGGATTCATAAATTACAGCAGGAGGAAACAAAGGCCCCACGGTTTATTTTCAAAACCATTTGTTATCTTGTCCTCCCTGTGTCCTATTTTAAAATAGTGCAGCACGGGGTTGTGCTGTCGATGTGGAGGAGATAAATGGAACACAAGTTGAGAGTAGCAACCATCTGTTAGTGGTGTCTTAGAAACTGTCACCTTACCAGTCAAGGACTGTAGATTCTAGATCCCGAGAGCTTTGAGGGAGCTCTTTGAGCAGTTCTTTGTCATAAGGGTGGGAAGCAGAGCCTTGGAAAGGGGAATCCACTCGCCTTAGGTTTGCTCAGCTACTTGGGACACAGCTGAGAACAGAATCTTGTTTCTCAACTTCTCATTTTTGCTTTTTTTTCCATCTGTGCTGCAACTATGGCGAGAGCGTGTCGTAAAAGACACGTTTGTTCCTGTGGTCTGCTGCTCTGTGGTTCTTATTAATGAGAGGTCACCTCACCATGGAAAAAATGGTTAGGAAAAAAATAATAGAGTAGTGATGGAGGGCATAAAATCAAAGTTCAATGTCTAAGCATTAAATCCCTAATTTCCCTTCACTGATATTAGGTCTAATGACACACCACTCAATGCTATATTACATCAGTGTCCAGAAATGACTTTTTAGCACTCCTGTGTTTATAAAGTTCTCCTTAATCTTATTTTTCTCCTTAGATTCTGGTGAATGGAACCATTTTTGCAAGAATGTCTCCTGGGCAGAAATCAAGCCTTGTTGAAGAATTTCAGAAATTAAAGTGGGTGGTATGACATGTTAAGAGAGTGTACTTGTCATCTATCACTCAACAACACATTTTCCCAATTCGTAGTGGTTTAGAATGGCCTTGCTTATTATTTTGCATTTCCATGGGGCAGGAACCCAGGTGGGGCCCAGCGTGGGACAGAGCGGGCCTGGGCTTCACTCAACTGCTGTGGTGTTGGATGGGTTCAGTTTCTTGAGGGCAGGTGAACTAAGAGCCCCAATGTCCCACTGGCTGTTGGAAGAAGTCAGGGTCAGTGCCTTAACACATGGGGCTGTACATAAGAAAGCTCAGGACATGGCAGCTGGCTTTATACAACTGAACTCGCAAAAGAGGCAAGAAGGGAGGAAAATAGGTAGAGAGAGAAAGAGAGACAGACAGACATGCAGAGAATGCTGTTTTTCATATCCTAATCTCAGAAGTGACAAGTGATATCCCACCAGTATGCTTTCTTCTCTTCACTGAAAGCAAGTCACTAAGTCCATCCCATGTATAAGGGAGGGGGTCCTCAATACCATCGGCATGGTACTAGGAGACGAAGACCACTGAGGTCACTTAGGAGGCTGTGTACCCCAAACAGAATTCATTTTGTGGCCCATAAAGCACATTTGACAGGAAGATCTCCCGCTAGGAGGCAGAGAAAAGAAATTTGTGTGTGTTTGTGAGTGGTAGTGGGGGTTGTATAACTCAGAATGGGAAAATGGGAAACTGCATTATCGCCTGAAGCTATCAGGCAGTCCATTAGGTGGTGGGTGACCAATGTCCAGCCCTCCAGGCAAAAAGCAAAATGGTTCCTGGCAGGGACTAGATATAGAGCCCTAAGTCAAAGGAGTGTGCTTTCTTATCTCTCTCAAAACCACTGCTGATCGACTCACAGCAGAGTGAAACTATTCTTTAATAGTTAATAGAGGAGTTTAATAGAGAAGAAGTCCATTCATTACTCGCTAGGAGTCTTACAGTTTCTGGCCTGCAGATTTTAAAAAGGAATAAAGTGATGAAATGTGAGGTAATTGCTGATAAGTAGTAGGTGAAAGCAGGAGATTTTACCATTATATTTTGTTGTCCAAACATTCATAAGGAAAGTCTCCATTACTGCCTATTAACTCAAATAATGCTTTCAGGTTAACTAACCTGTCTCATTCATATATTTATTGCAGAATATTGGCTGAGAGAGTAATTTACCTGTCTCAGATTTCTGAGAAACCTTGTCAACTTAAATGCTTAATTCAGAAAAGCTATATTGCCCTAAAGCAAAGTTAATTCAGAAAGACACATGCTGCCTCAGGATGAGCTGCCTTCTCCATTTCTCTGCTTTTTTTCTGCATTTTCACAGGGGACAATGTGTCTAAGGCTACTGGATTCTTTTGCTGAGTAGAAGATTGCTGGTGTGACATAGAGGCCAGATTTGTGTTTTCTGCCATTGTGGGTCTGAAAGACGCATTCATGCAAATACTGATAGGGTGATTTTCACCTACACTCATCCATCATTAGGTCGAGACATGAACTTCTCAACATTTGATCATTTTTGACTTATGAAAAGGGTCCTTTCTTATGTTCTGGCCAGTCATAAAACATACTATTAGAAATTTATTTTTTCACCTTATTGATTTTATAGTTATTTTATTAGTACAGGTTTGAAGTGCATAAGATTTACATTTCTTATGTGGAGTTGGTTAATATGCATAACACATTCTGATTTTTTCTTGTCCTTCCCCTCTTCACTTTCTCCTTCCCTCCTCCTCTTGATCTCCTTCGTATTTGAAAAAGACTTACCTCCTTACTTCCTATGTCTATCTTCAATTTTTCTCTTTATTTATAATTTGGTTTCCTAGTTTTATCTGCATATTAGGTAGCACTGCCATTAATCAACACCTATAATATATTGTTTACTCTTAATAGAAGATGGATCGTGTGTTGCATAGGAAATTCCTTTCCCTTAGCAGCATCTTTAATTGTTAGCTTCTCTTTCTATCTTGTTTGCATATGCATCTGTTAGAGCGGGGAGCATATTATTTCATTGTCATTCTGAGGTGCATCAAGGAGATACGTACATGTCTTTAGTTATACCTGCTAAATTATATCCCAAATGTTTCTCAACCTGGTGCCTGAACTCTAAGCTCTGCTGGGAAATGCTATAATAGTGACTGCATACTCTTAAGCTCGGCCTTCACAGATATAATTAAATAAGACTTCTTTTGAAGTGTCTGATTACCGCCTTTGCCAGTGTCCTTGGTGATATCAGTGCCATTTCAATGTGATTGATTGAAACAATTTAAATAATGCAATGGAATTTTTCCTCTGGGATTAGATCTCTACCCACCATTTTCCTTCAGCCTGGTTCCACATGAGTTCAGGACACATACATACACTCAGACACACATATACATGTATACACACACGCACATACATCATGTCTAAGTTAATTATGTTGGAAATGATCCCAGTTGGGTATTCAGCTACCAAAATTTTGTGTCTTTCCTTTGCAGTTACTATGTGGGCATGTGCGGAGATGGAGCCAACGACTGCGGGGTAAGTAGGCCTGACCTCTGCTCCTAGGGGTGGCTCAGTGTCTCCCTTTAGGGCCTTATTATCTCCTGCAGCCTCTCTTTTCCTCCTTGCATGAGCCACTTCTTGATACCTCTGCAGAGCACACCCACCTCTGTCTGAAACTGAGCTAGAACGGGAGAGAGGTGAGTGAGACAGGTCAGGACAGCTGTTTTCGGTCACTCCTGGCATAATAAAGTCAAAGGAAGCACCACTGCATCTCCTGTATTACAGACCCAGAAGGGGCTTGACTGACAGCTGGTTTCAGTCTTCTGTGCTCCCAATAAGAGAATGGAAAGAACCGAGCTATGTTGTGCATATATGTAGAGATGCCAGCTCCTGGAGGCGAACATTGCCATTATGTACAACAAATGTGTAACTAAAAAAAAAAAAAAAAGAAAAAATGACATCTCTGGGAGGGAAGTGAAGTACTTTTTCCTGAAACAAACACTTAATAAAATTCTGAGTGAAGGAAATGTTTGAAACTGATTGTGAAAGGTTTAAACTTTGTACATTGTTTCTGTCTCTACCAAACTTCCACTCTGAGATTAATTTTCTTAAATTAGCTTCACTAAAACCTCTTACAGTCTGTGAAATCTTAGACTACTTAGTTATTATGTACTGTAGCACAACCTTAATTGAATGATTCTTGTAAGATTTCTTTCTTTAAAAATTAAGTTTATTGGTATGTTTTCGGAATATGTTATGATCACATTCATCATTGAGAATTTGTACCTGTACATGATGCATCTTGTTTCTTATTTTTTCCCATTCCCCTGCCCTCCCTCCAACCTACCATCCACTATATACATAAACTTTGTTTCTGTTTTTTTTCTTTTTACCTTCAAACTCTTTCCCTTCTTTGCTTTCCCCTATCCCCACTCACTTCCCCTTTGAACATTTTCTTCATATTTCACAATACCTATTGTGCATTTTGGGCCTCAGTTACACTTTCAGTTTCTTACACTAGAGAAATGATTCAATATTTGCACTTCTGTGTCCTATTTATTGCACTTAGGAGTATGGCCTCAAGGTGCATCCAATTAGCTATCAGTGCCTCTAAATTACCATCCTTTATGGTTGAGTAGTACTCCGTTTTATGAAGAAGAAGAAGAAGAAGAAGAAGAAGAAGAAGAAGAAGAAGAAGAAGAAGAAGCCACATTTTTATCCAGCCTCCAGATGATGGGCATTTGGGCTGTTTCCAAGATTTAGCTATGACAAACTGAGCTGCAATTCACATGGAGATTTCTTATACACAGTGAAATAATATAATTTTTCTAGGGTGAGTTCTAATGATATGGTTGAAAGAACAGTCTACTTTGAGGTTGTTCACTAAGGAAGTTTTTAGTAGCTAAATGCAAAGAAGTGAAGCAGTGGTAGGGTCCGTCCCCAGCACCACAGAGGAAAGGACTTGAAAAGATTGGGAAGATCTGGGTATTCAGAATGCTTTTTTCCTTAAGTCTTTTCTTCAAAGTCCTGTGAAAACTATTTTGAAACTTAGAGACTTTTAAGTTCTTCTGTGTGGTTCATGAGAAGAAGGTAGAGCTAGTCTGTTATTTAAAACCTGGAATACAGGGCTGGAGATTTAACTCAATGGTTCTGGCGCCTGTCTTGCAAGCGCAAGGACCCAGGTTTGATCCCCGGTAACCACATACCTATACTGGGTGTGGAGACTCACACCCCGCAGCAACCAGTTCCACATACCACAGTGCCGGGCGTGGTGGCTCACGCCTGTAATCCCAGCATTTGGGAGGCAGAGGCAGGAGGATTGCTGTGATGAGTTTGAGGCTAAGCTCAGGGCCAGCCTGAACTACAAAGCGAGACCCTGTCTCAAAAAAAACCCTAAAAAAAATAAATAAATAAAATAAAACCTGGAAAACATACACATTCTTATAAATTATATGGACCTAGAAAAAAGACATCTGACACTAAAAAAGGTATAGTCTCTGCTCCCCAAAGAGTTCATTGCTTGATGGGAGAAAAAAATCATACCTGAAACTAATTCTAACATATGGAAGATGATCTTACATCAGTCAATAGTAATATAAAATACAAAGGGAGAAAAGAGGATGAAGGAAATGTTCCAATATTTATTGGACTTAAATCTTCTATTGCCAGCCACAGTACTAGGTAATTTGTATTTTACAGAACTACATAAATACATCTTATTTCAGGCTTATACAATTCCTATAGGATTTAGGCCTTTCCTTTTTCCTTATTCTCTGGACAGCTTTAGTCTCGATGAGAAACTAATCATCCACCACTTCAGTAAGGCGATGTATGTGTCCCACCGAGTCTGTGGTTCGTGTGATCTGACCTCTGTCTCCAGTGGCGATGCCGCCTGTCTCTGTCAGCTGTTAGCTGTTAGCTGGCTCAGGCAGAGTGGAGAAAGGTAGAGATTAACTCTCATTTCCCATGTTGTGTGAAGTCAACCTGGGCAGTGTCAGAACTGAGACAGTGGAGGTCCCCAAGTGATATTCACTCAAATTCTGTCATTTTAAATAGGCTTTTGAGATATAACCCTTCCTCCAGCTAGAAAAGGAGAGGTGCACATGTGCACATGCACACACGTGCGTGTGCATACACACACACACACACACACACACAAACACACACAGAGAGCACCTCTGCATCACTGTTTAATTGGTGCCTCTTTCCCTGGTGGCTATGGGTAGTGGAGACAGACCAGTCCAGATGGAGGAACAACACGAATAGAGACCCAGAGACCGGTGGGTACAGTGTTAAATTCTGGAATATGAAGACAGCCTCCCACTGATGGAGTAGTTTCAGAGAGGCCAGAACAGTCTTCGGTAAAACATGGATGGGTCATTGCAGGCTTTGAAAATGGCTCATGCAGGCATCTCGCTGTCGGAGCAGGAAGCATCGGTCGCGTCCCCCTTTACCTCCAAAACAGCCAACATCGAGTGTGTGCCTCATCTCATCAGGTAAGCCGCCTTCTCCTGAACCCACAGGCAGTGGGCTTTGCAAACAGATGGAATTCAGCTCTTCATTTTGTCCTTAGCAGTGTGGGTGAGGGCTGTTGGGCATCAGTGAGGGGCAAGATAGCACCACGGGAGAATGCTGGCTGCAGAACCCACCAAAAGGGGTGTGAATGGCATGTGGTGTTGATAGAGCTCGATTTAATATTTAAACCCTGGTTGCATTTCTTCTCCTGTCCTTTCTTTCCTATGCTGGGAGCTTCCCGGAACCTTCCTTCCAGGAGTTTGGGATGGGTGAGAAAACAGAGCAGGAACATTTATTAGATAGCTTCCTCCAGGGTTGTATGTCTCCAAGATGAAAACTGGCAAATATACAAAACTTTTCTATAAACAGTATTGCAGCTGATTAGGGGAGGGGAAAGAAGCAAGCGTAATTTATTTTCCCATTGTAGAATCCTTACTCCACTCTTTTGTGATCTTAGCTCTACTAGTATTGCGTCGTTAACAATAAAACATCAGGTTTTATACTTTGCTGTGCATCTAGTTCCCTTGTGGTATCCTGTAACACTTAGGGGCAGAGTCATGGTCAGTGGTCTGGAGTCACCACCACATTTTAAGTATTGCACAGAAGAAACAGCCATGAAATTCTGTAACTCATCCCTTGGCGCATTACAATGACCAGTTCCCAGCAGGAACGCGCCAGTGCTGGAGTTCCACACGTTGACTTCCTTTAAGCCAGGCAGCTTGACTTATCCATCAAAGGCCATTCTCAACACCGTTCCCAGCTTCTAGGGAAGATTTGATCCTAAATATCTGTGACTGGGGCTCAGAATCTCAGAATGGCTTCCTTACTTCTTGCCTTCCTTGACCTTTTACCCACAGGCATTATGCTGTACTGGGTTTTCTCTGTACAGTCTCTCTAAGCCACTTGTTCGCCATCTCTGTTGTTTTGTGACTACACAATGATAGTATTGATAGTATTATTTTTTGTTATCACTGTAACTCCTGGAGCTCTTTGTAAATGCTGTGCTTAGAAATGTGGTGAATAAAGAAAAATATGTATCACAACACAGAGAATCTTATACCTGATGCATTCTGAGAGATACTGAAGAAATTCCCTCAAAATAAATTAATGTTCAGAAAATACAATAAAAGTTCCAGCTGTGGGGTGTAAGAAATTGAGCCAAGATGGAAGGTTTTGGTGACCAAATAGATGAACAGGACTTACATACACGGAATGGAGGAAGAAGGGAATTCTGCAGGGAGGAAATGGGCCTGGCATATCTGGGGTTGTATCTGGAGAGACGGCTGAGGAACCAGTCAGCCAAAGCAAATGAGAGTCTCAGGTGGGAGTTGTGGAGGTAGAGCTGAAGGGCTAGGAGTGGAAGGCTTTACCTAGGGAGTTTGAGCTCCTGGATGGTTATTCAAGGCGCTTACCTGATCATCCCAAAGTGCAGAACATCACCTCTTCCTCATGCACATGCTCCACTGCATTGATGAATGCCACACGCTGTTCTAGAACACAAGCCATGATGGAAATTTCTCTAGTAGCAGATGGTTTAGTGAGCCTTCAGGGTGGGGGAGCCTTTGCTTATATATTTCACAGATGCATAAAAATCAGAAGTAGTTCAGCTCTGTTAGGCTCAATTTACCCTTTGTTCACGTTGACCACTGTTCATTTCTGGCTGAAAAACACACCAGGAAAGCAAGGATACACAGTTTTAAATGCATAGGCCCAGACTCCCAGATGGAGGCGTGATTCACTCATTTAATTCAAGCCCTGTCGAGCAGAGACTGTGTCATGCTCAGTGCCGTACTCAGCATTGGGCCTTGCACTGAGCTCGGTCACCAGAGCACTGGAAGGATGTTTGTGGGACATGTGAATAAACATGTGAGCCACTCAAAATTCATAGTCACAAGAAGTAGCAGTAATTTCAGAGGACCATAGAAGCACTCTTTACCTTTTATTTACAGTGGTTTTTTTTTTTTTCCTTCACTTTCCTTTGAATCTCGGTGTCCTTATTTCCTAGAAGTCCAGAAACTGTAGAAAAAAGATGAAATCACAATGTTTATGTCAGGCCAGGAGGAACAATGCAGGCTTCACAAGCTTCCTCTTCTCAGCTTGTCTCCTGTTCCATTCTCTGTTGAAAATAAACGTCAATGCCTCACGGCTAGTAGAAAACATCTGCCCAAACTCCCTGGCCTGTCTCCCAGCCTAACTCTCCCATCTTGCCTGAGGCACAGTTGTTAGTAGCTTGGCTCTGTTTTCTTTCTCCTGTCTAGATTTGGTTGACAAAGTATTAGCACAGAGCAGTTGTCCAAGTCGGTGGGGACAAAAAATGAAGTGAGTGTCAGTCTGTCTTACGTAGATTCATTTCTGCCCTGACAAAACCAGGCTGCAAGACCTTGCGACATTGCTAACTCTCCCTCCGCCTCTTCCTCCTCCTCCTCCTCCTGGCCGGCCCCTCCCACCACTCAACAGAGCTCAGTTAAGGGAGCAATAGCTCGTGTTGAACTTTTTAAAATGGGGAATATCCCATTTTTCAAAGCTGCACTTCCTACTGTATTCATGATCTCCACACCAGCTCAGATGATTATCTGGGTTCTTCTGCAATACCAAGGCCAGAAAAACTTACACCATCTCCGATATTGGAGTCAGACCTACACTCTGACAGAGAGTACCACTCTTCACTGTCATATCTCTAAAGGCTTCTGAAGCACTCACAGCAATTTCCAGGAAGCATGTGCTGTTAAGATACAAGATGTAACAATCAATTCAAGGCTGGGCATTTCGTACCCTAACATAGTGCTGTATTGTATTTATAAAATACATGGTTGTCTTGGTGCTCAGTAGTTCTGGTGTCTGCCTTGCAAATACAAGGTCTGGAGTTCAATCCTGGTAACCATATACCACAGTGCCAGGTGTGGTGACACACACCTGTAATCCCAGCACTCAGGAGGCAGAGGCAGGAGGATTTCTGTGAGCTCAAGGCCAGACTGAACTGCAAAAGTGCGACCTTGTCTCAATAAAAACCAAACTACAACAACAAAAAAGCACACATACACACACAAAACCACATGGTATCTTCAGGTTCAAAGAAAGGTTTATGCTTGATTCACTTTGTTTTCTCCATGATGTTTAGTTTAATGTTGTTACCTCACAAGACCTCCATAAAAGTGAATCAAGAATCAATAAGGGGCCGAGGGATTTAGCTCAGTGGTTCTGGCACTTGTCTTGCAAGTGCAAAGGCCCAGGTTCGATCCCCACAGCCACATACAATACTGGGCATGGAGACTCACACCCACCAGCAATCAGTACCACATACCACAGGGCCGGTCGTGGTCACACATGCCTGTAATCCCAGCACTCAGGAGGCATAGGCAGTAGGATTGTTGCGCTGTGAGTTTGAGGCTGAGCTCAGGGCCAGCCTGAACTACAAAGACAGATCTTGCCTCAGGAAAAAAAAAAGAATCAATAAGGGAAACGATGACTAAAGGAGAGAATGAATGAATGATTGATTAAATAAGTAATTGAGAGGATAAACCAGTGATTAAGTGAATGCATATCAATAGGCTACTAAAACCTAAACTCCTTTGGAAATATAAATGAGACAAAGAGATTTATTCCATACATAACCAGACTGACTTGTTTGTTTATTTATTTCAAACAGAGAGGGCCGTGCTGCTCTGGTTTCATCGTTTGGGGTGTTCAAATACTTGGTCATGTATGGAATGATCCAGTTTATTTCAGCGTTACTGCTCTATTGGGTATGAACCAAAATCTTTTCTTTCTAGTCATAGTTGTATCTATATCCATCATTTATTCTTCGGGCTGTGGCTTTGACTCAGAATTTCATGTCTTATAATAAGTGGCATTTCTTGGGTTAGGTGTCTCTGTGCTTGGGAACTTGGTAAAAGGGTGCATGAAGTATTGTTTTCTAGGATGTTATCTTTCTCTGGATAACCTGAGATTCTTGACCTCTCCAAGCCCATTTTCTTCCCTTGGAGTATAAAGAGAGCTTCAGAGGAGCCTAAATATAACTCAGCAGGAAGTGGATCAGCCTCCAGCTGTGGAATATTTGTGATAAAAGACTGAGAAAAAGTTAAAAGGAAGTTGTTGGATTTGATTTTGAAAGATAAGAATGTTAAAACATCCCATATTGGAGATTTACTCCTGAACCTACCCACTTAAACAAATAGACGTAGAAAAGGATTACCAATATTTTAACCCTGGGACAAAAACTCTTAAAATTAAGTGATAATACACATTTAATTCCATAATGACTGTCACATTGCTCAAGTACTAGAAAATAGTAACCCAATCTCAATCCATCCAATGAGATGTAAGGATTTTTAGTTAAGTCATTTTCTTCTTGAATAGGGGAGAATAAGGGAATTGCCTTGTAACTACTTTAAAAATGTTGGAAATGTTAAAAATACTACCATGACAGAAGCTTCACTTATATTTACCTTTATCTTTCTTTTTTTTTTTTTTCTTTTCCAGCAACTACAACTCTTTGGGAATTACCAGTATCTCATGCAAGACATAGCCATTACTTTGATGGTCTGTTTAACAAGTAAGCTCTTTAGCAAAGTAAGGTGTTCATATTTATCCATGAAAGTCTACAAATGCACAAATAAGAGCTTCTGAGGAAGTGATACACTAATTGCTGAAATCTCATTGCCTGTGTTGGGAGTGGGTTAAAGTTGGAAGTCTACAGACATTTCTATAAAAGATCATGATAAGAAAGAGGTCTTAGCCTCAAAAATTTATCTACATATTTATCTACATGTATTCTGGATTCTTTGTAGTTTTTGCCTTATACACAGAAAAATGACTAAGAAGTCCAAAAAGGGATTTTTTTTAAAAAAAAACACAAAGGTCTCTTCCTATTATTCAGTTATGTTTCAGGTTGATGTAAGACTAAGTTTTTGCTGGTCCTTGACATGTGAGAGCAAATGCTTGTATTTTATTCTAGTAGAATTCTCTCAAAAGCAAGGTGTGGCTTGCAGTAGCCACCGCTCACTTCCTCCCTTCAAGATGACACTGATAAAGTATTTCTGTTTGAGGAACTCAGGACTTGATACTAACTCTTAATAAGTGAGAAAGGTATCTGTCTCAACAGAAAATAAATGAAAAGAATGGTATTGTTATCTCTTTTTCTTTGTCTAACAATGGAGTGTTCTGAAAAATAACAGATAAAACTCAGGCATTGCAGGATATTAATAACCTTGAGAACTTCATGTGGCATCGTAAAACATGAATCTGCTGTTGAAGTCATTTATTACATCCATACAATGACAGAATTAACCAGTACTGTAGATGTAAGTAATATTAATTTTGATTATTATGGTTGAGATGTTTCTACATGTTATTAATATTAATATGATCAGATAATTTTGAATCAGTGATACCATTTCTATGATGCTTGATATTTTTAAGCACCTTGCATGAATGATTTGTGAGTGATGCTGAAAATCAAAAGGAATACTAGGAGTTTTCAAGCACTAAGTTAGGCCACAGTGACTCGGGAGAGATGTCATAACTCCTCCCTACTCCCTGTCTCTGTGACCTTTGGCAAGTCACTGGAGAAATAAATAATTTCCCATCATCAAATGTTTTTACAGAGTCTGGAGATCAGAAAAATGGTGTCTGTGGAGTATAAATTACAGTGCACTGAGCACTCTTAGTGAGCTGCATGATCTCACAGTGCACCTCTCCTCTGTCTTTTTTGGAGGAGACTGGGTAACTGTGAAAACACTTGGAAGGTTTCAGGAGGATTCAGGGAGACTGGTGTCATTAGAAATCCTGAAGCATGAGCGCCAGTTTGGCTTGCTTCGGAATGGCCTCATGACCTTGAGCAAGTGTTCTGAGCTTTGCACGCTTGCTTCCTTGCTGTTGGTTAGGAAGTTGACCTCCCTGCAGACAGACCTGTGTGCCTGTGTCCCATGGTGCTAGCCTGCTGGCCTCTAGCCACCTGCTCACACCTGAGTGACAGCCTCCGTTCAGTGTGGGCTCAGTGATCGTCTCTAGAAGAAGAAAGCCTTAGGTGGGCCAGGTCAGAGACACACTGTTCCATCAGGCCGGCAGCCCCTTATCCAGTTACTAGTCAGAAATCAGGCAGCTGGTTTCATAAGTGGCATGAACTCTGAGGAGATTGGCAAAGATGACAGTGCAAGCAGAAGACAAGTGTTTTTGTTCTTTGCCCTCTGATTTCAAACACTGTTTGCCCACCCCGCAAACTCAGTCATCCTGAAGGCAGATCACTTTGTGGTCGATGCTAGGGGTTGAAATGATCCCATCTTTAGGCATGAGAAGTCACTGCATCATAAATTAATATTCCACGTTTATATCCCGTTTGAAGCTTTTCTTCTCCTAGATCAAGCCAGCTGTATGGCTTGGAGCAAGGAAGTGCTGCCTGGAGTTCCTCTATTTACACACCCTCCATCCCTGGGAACAAGAACAAGAGAGTGTTTGTTACTGAAATGAGGGCCTGGAATTCTCTCCTGTTAGACTCTCCTAGAGCAGGTGTCCATACACGGGTGCTGTGCACTGGCTCACTGGTGAGTCCTTCAGAGCCTCCCTGTGCAGGGGTTTGGACAAGGGCTTCCAGATGTGGATACTGCTCCTCCCTTTGAATATGCTTTAAAGAGATAAGTAAGAAGAAAAACAAAATGAAGTCAGCAGGAAAGACATTTAATTAGGAAAATGCATGTCTTGAAGTCCAGTTTGACCCTAGTCGGAGTAGTAGCTATCTTGAAGATTTGTGTTAACATCTCTATGCTCTCTGATAAGAGCCTCTTGAAGTAGACCAAAAAAATAAAGGAGAAAATAAATACAAATATAATTATCCATAAAGAAAACCCGAGAACAGAAAGGCTCAAGCACCTGGGCCTGAGGAAGGGAAGGACACTAATGACCCTAAAAGCAGATTCCTTTCTTGATTTCCAAACAACCATCTTCACCCTTTTCTTCTTTGCCTCCTATTCTTACAGTTTCCTCTGACTTTCTACCCATTCATCTTGCAGACGTTCCCCAGGTGACACTGGAATGAGTCTCCAAAGCCTTTCTGTTTGTCTTCCTACAGTTAATGATCTCAACTTCTCACTGTTCCAATGCCAGTGTTTGGGAGAGAAAATTTATTGACTTAATTTGGGTTTAATGCCGACCTCTCAGCTACGTTTTTGTGAATGAAGGAGGGTTTGTATAATTTAGCTTTGTTTAGAC
Source organism: Petromus typicus (assembly GCA_004026965.1). NCBI lineage: Eukaryota > Metazoa > Chordata > Mammalia > Rodentia > Petromuridae > Petromus > Petromus typicus. Next base: position 24,816 of record PVIR01004111.1, read on the forward strand.
CAAGTACGCCTATATATGAGAGGAGATAATACCCAGAGAAGGAGATGTGAGAGGAAATTTTTTCCTACACAAATACATCTCTTACTCAATTCCCATCAGTGTCTCACTGAGTTGTATAGCCTTTTCTGGATTGTTAACCCTCTAGAGAATCTAATGGAAGATATAGATATTTTCACTTTAGAAGTCTCAAGTTGCAAACTCGGAATTTTACGTTCAGTTTTGGTGGCTTGTGAGCCTCTTGATGTTTGACTTACACGATTTTCATGGTATATAATACTAAAAAATCAACTAGCACTCATTCATATTATCATTTGGGAGACAAATTTGAAATGGCAAATTCCTCCCAGGTAACAGGCCCTGTGTAATGTTTAGTGAGGGTAAGAAAGTAGAAACGAACCAGGATCTCTTTCCTTTAAGAAGTCGAGTGTGTGTGGAAATAATCAGATGGAATGCAGGGTGCCATGCACTATAGTGACAACAAAAATAATGTGCTGTGAAGACTCAGAGGAGGAATGATGACTTTTGAATGAAACAGAACATTTCACAAGTTCGCTTTCCTCTGCACACGCCCTGATAACTTATATCCGTGTCATTTTAAGGAAGTCTGGGTAACTTAGAGAAGTTCTTCTGGCTACTGAAAAATACTGGTATGTGAAGGCTCATCGCTGTATTCTTCTCGATGCAGGACACCCAGTGTGGTGCAAATGAAGTAGAGCAGGGCATGGAGGGCCTTAGATTCTGACAGACTTGAGTCTGCTTCTCAGACCCTCAGATTTTCCTTTTGTAAAATTCACCTCTTCTCCATTGCTCTTTAGGGAAATACAAGAGTTTTCCATCTTAGCATACTGTCCGGAATCTAATATGCATTCTCAGATGATAGTCATTATTTTTATTTTACAGTTGGAAATACAGATTCTTTGTTAGGATTATCAGAAGCTTCTGAGGTGGAAAAAGTCAAAGTACTCTTGTAAAAACATCAACTAGCTACCACCCCAATAATGTTGCATAACAACACACCCCCCTAAACTCAGAAGTTTATAGTGCCAAGCAGTTTTTCTCCACCTTCATGGGTCTGCAAGTTGACTGACATTCAGCTGATCTGGTTTGCTCAGCTAAGCTACTCTGCACGAGGATGTAGATCACGCAATCTTGGTCAGGCCACGGGGTTTGCTTTGTCTCTGTTCTACATCTTCCAGGGCCAGTGGAATAGGCAGATTCACTGAGAATCATAGAGAGCAAGGCAAGTGATGCAGGAATGCTTTAAGCCAATCTCAGCATCTCCTTGGTCATAACCACGTAGCCCAAATAACTCCAGCTCTGTGATTCCAGTCATTTAGTTGAACACAGTCTTTGTATAAACACAAATAAAACAGCAGGCTGGCAACTACAAAGGGAAAGAAGAGAAAGAAGACCAGTGGAGCAGAGGCCAGAGGTGTGATGACATCTTTCTCCTGGACTCACTGGGTCTTCTTGAGCTCTCAGACACATTGGCCATGGCTACCAGACTGCCCAGAGAAGATAAGTGCTGCAACCCCTGCCTGGTGTGCCATGGAGTACGGCCTCTGCATTCTCTTTGGCACAGTCCACAGTCCACATTATGAGCCCTTCTTTGGACACTCAAGAGTTAGGCCAGATACCACACACCAAAGACAGCCTCTACCAAATTGCCTTCATTTTAGACATTATCCATAAGTTCTGGGGTTCTCTGTCACCTGCAGTTCTGGCTACCAGAACAGTTCCCACTACTCTATGGGTTCAATCATTTGCTACAGTTTACAGAACTCAGAGAAGTGCTATACTTATGATTACAATTTTATGTAGAGCAAAAAGATATAGATCAGAACCAGTTAAAGGGAGAGACACTTGAAGTAAAGTCCGGAAGAAGTCCTGAAGTGACTCCTGTTGTTCCTTCTCTGTGGAGTAAGGATGCTCCACTGTCTTAGGGTGACAAAGTGCAGAGTACTGCCACACAGGGGAGGGAAACTGAGCTTCTGAGACGAATATTTTTACTGCAATTTCATTAGGCAAACATGACTGATTGAGCTGTTGGCCACAAGCTGAACTTAATCTCCACATTCCCATTCTCTTGGAGGTCAGGCTGAGACGCAACTCAAAATCTCAACCTTTCAGTCCACAGTCAGTCTTAGAGGTAGGACCAGCACCATTCCTGTGTCATATTATTAATACAAATTCTTTTCAGGTCTGGTATCAGTCATCTTGGCATAAGCTGTCAGGGACTACCACGAAAAAGAATGATTCTCTTGTCACTCAGGAAATGTCAGGACTTTAGAGGAAGCAACACAAGAGCGGGAACAAAGTTCATTATTACACGATCTATCTGTGTCTGTCATTGGACTGCAAAGCCTTTCAGGGAAGAGGTGATGGTCCTTCTACTCCTGAGGATCAGCAGCCTCTACTCCAACACTTTGCTTAAAAACACAAATTAGAGTGGTAACAGTAAAGCCATAGTCATTGAGCCTTAGAACAAATGAGCCAGAAGATGTCTTAGATACTTTTCTCATGCTAAGGCAAAATACCTGACACCCAAAGTTAAAAGGTGAGAGATTTATTTCAGTTTCAGGACAGTGTGTAGACATTTTAGTCCACAGTGGCCTGGTTCCAAGGAAGGGCGGTGAGGCAAAGCGACAACAGTTCAGAGTAGATGGTAGGTCACAGAGCAACCAGGGACTGGAAGCATCTTTCTGCTCCTTTTGTCTTATCCAGACTACTTAGTGCAGGTAGCACTCACACCCTTAATCCCACCCTTGAGCCTAACAATGAGCCATGAATCAATTCTAATGTCATACATTCTAGATCCAGCCACATCTGAAAAAGCCCCACCTCGTTTCCATGAGGCTTTGGGGAGACATCTGAACATAAGCTGGAACATGGGCACTTTTAGATGCCCTGTAAACATTTCAGTACACTCCTCTTATACATAAACCACTGAAGGACCAGAGAGTTTGTGCAACTGTGCCAGATTACACATTGACCAAAAGCAAGTCCTACTTTAGAGTTTTATTATCCCAAACTAGATTTTGCCTTTCTACCACTCCAGCCCTACCTGCATGAGTATGAGTTTAAGCACTTACAATTTATTTTCTCCTTTCTATGGGGGTGAAAAGAGATAAACTGTGAAAAGGGAAAGGATGGCAGGTAGGAAGACAACAAAAACATGATTATGTGATGTCCATCTTTAAATGTAACGTCTCTGTTTTGACTGTTTCTTCTAAACAATCAAACACTAATGGGCAACGTGCACGTGTCTTTCAGTGAGTTCCACCGAGGCCTACCCACAGCTGGCTCCATACCGACCCGCAGGACAGCTCCTTTCGCCTCCTTTGCTGCTTTCTGTCTTCCTCAATTCCTGTTTCGCTTGCATCGTGCAGGTGTGCGCCTTTCTCTATGTGAAGCAGCAGCCTTGGTATTGTGAGGTTTACCTCTACAGGTGAGTTCATTTTTTGGTTTCATTTCCTGAAACTGATAGGATAATTATCCAGCAGTATTTCCCAACTTGGTCTGAACATGTTCTAAAATGTTTACAAACACACTGGTGTCACCACACTACAAAACATTAATGATGAAGCAGAACACACTGGGTGGAGTGCTGGGATGAGTCATGTGCAGCAGGTAGGAAGAAATCGTCTCACTGGTGGTGAATGCACAGATCTAACAGCTGGGTGGCTGTGGGAGGGGCTGGGTGGCTCCCTGATGGTTTGGATTGGCCATAGTTCATGGGTTGGTAATTATTTTTAATAGAGAAGGACAGTCAGTGGATGTCTTAGGATTTCTGAGCTGCCTGGCCTCTGACACATCTCATCAACAGTGCAAAAGGGCCCAGAAACAACATGTAAATAAGTAGGTATCTCTATATTCCAATAAAACTTTATTTACAAAAACAGAATTTTCTTAAAGCTCAAAACAGAACGTTCATAGTATCTTTATTTGTAATAGCCTTAAACTAGCAAGATTGCTGATTTTCCTTAGAAGTTTAATAGACAAAGAAACAATTGTACATATTTATAATGGGATGTTATTCAGCAATAAAAATGGGCTCTTGATACATATAATAGTTGGGTGGCTTTCGGGCATATATATGCCAAATGAAAAAAATCAATTTCAACAGATTATGTACTATGATTTCACTCATTAATACTCTCAGAATGACAGAATTATCAAAGTGTCGAATCCAGTGCTCCATCAGTGCTACACTTACAGAGACTCTAGTGCAAGGGGAGAGTTTGAAGGAGTTTCTAGTTAGTGATGAATAGTTACATATCCTGCTTTGGAGGGATTTATACCATATCACACATGTGATAAAATTTCATTGCAATATACACTTTAAAAAAGTGCATGTCAAAACGGATGCAATTCAAATAACGTTTGTCCTTAACGATATGTACCAATGCTTATTTTCTGGCTGAGAATATGTACAATGTTTATTGAAGATGTATCATCAGGAAAACTGAGTAAAACATGCACAGAAGCTATTTTTTTGCAACTTGCAATTCTTAAATTATTTAAAAATAAAACTATTTTCTTAAAAAAAACAGATTTTGATCTGTAGATTTTACCATTTACTAGCCCCTGATAAAGATGTAAAAAAGAGTCATTGCATAAGGCAGATTGTTTTAAGTTTTAGATTGTTTTGGGTTTTTCAAATGAGGATCAAAACTAACATGTAAGTGGCTGGTGTTGTTCTGATTAAATTGAAACACTAATTTCAGGACAAGTATTTTTACCTCCCAGGGCCTTAATTTCCTTAATGACAAATCAAAAGTAAGATGAAACAAATGATATTACGGGGCCTCAAATGTAATTTTTTCTGGGGAAGCTTTCATGACTCTGAAAGAAGAGACAGAAAAAGGGCAGATGCTCTGGAAGCACAGGAAGCCCAAACTCCCCCTCAGTCCAAAGCCTGAGAACTGGGAGAAATGAGTGAAACACTAGTTGAAAAGAATGGATTGATGTCTGCGATTGCCATTTCGGTCACAAGTCCAATAGCTCAAGTATTGCTTGGAATGTAGAAGCCCATTTAGTTTTGAAACCAGATTTCTCCCCAAATTGGAGTGCATATGCTTGAAGAAGTCCTGTTATGATGAAAAAAAAAAAAATAGGAAACAGGGTCCCATAGCCCAAGAGGATGGGGAAGAAACCAGGAAAATCTCGCTTCTGTCTCTAAATTGCTCATAATACTTGGCCTCAACTTCTCTGTCATTTGCTGCTAAACTTTGTCATTCAGAGCATCAAGTCCCTCCCATCTCTTGGCCAGAATGTGACTGCTGAAGGCTGGTTTTGTTAATTCATTTAGCAAACATTAGTTGAACACATCTACTGTAAGAAGGCACATCTGGCACCTGGGGGCCTGAGGTAATAAGAATTAAGTCTTGCATTTGAATTCCCAGTTTGGAAACACATCTGATCTATGTATTATCTTATAGTAATTATAAAATTCCAACCAAGAAATTTCCAAAGCTTTCAAGCATGTAAAATAGGTTTGTATTGTAGGTTTCATCAGTGGGGAGTGGGGAGCACACTGCAGTTAGATCAGTCAGGACTAGGAAAGCCCAGACCTCAAATAAGTAATTTTCTGAGTGCTATTATGTGACCCCATTGTGTAAAGTGCTACAAAATATATTAAAGTAAAACAAAAACAACAACAAAAAATTAAAGAATAATTCCATACTTGATACACATGTCACAGGTGGAAAATAGGTCAGCAAAATGATGAGCCACAGAGAGCAGGATGGGCCTGTTAGGTTCACTTCCCAGAAAAAGCAATTTCAATACAGTGCAGTTTGAAGGATAAATATTACTTCATTGAATGGAAATAGTCTAACTCAACAAACCTGCAAATTGTGGCTTTTGAATAACCTCATATGTAAGGAATATAAGGAACAGGAAGAGAGTGACAAAGCAGAAAGGACTAGATCAGGTTTGGACTAGAACAATCTTCTAGGTCAGTCTGGTAAGTTGGAGTTTAACTTACATAAACTTATAGGGTGTTTAGGAAGATTTGTCTAACTAAGAAGAAAGCATGAGAATGCTGGAACTCAAACTCTGCGTGAATTAGGAGGCTGACTAGGGATGAATACACACACATACACACACACACACACACACACACACACACACACAGACGGAGACTCACATGAAAAAAACACAAGTACTTTCAGTTCACATGATACATTTCATTTGCTATGTGCATTGGAAGGCATTCCAGAGACAATTTTCATGCACACCCTTTCACAATAGATTATTTGCTCTAAATGAAGTGTCAAGGAGCAATGCTGAGTCCCTCTGGATTTCATTTCTGTGTCACCATTCCAAGGACTGAACAGAACATTAGCACCTGGAACAGGTGGAATGCTGAGGTCCCATGTTAGGGATTAAATTTGCTCTTTCCCCCTGTAGTGGACAAAAACTGAATTAAAAAAATCTCATCAACATTGGCGATTCTTTTGTAGTGAGTGCTTTCGGACCAACCAAAGTAATCTCTCAACCGGTGTGAGTTTGGGAAGAAACTGGACTGGCAGCGCCATTCTGGTTCCTGGCTCGGTTTTAAGTTTCGAGGGTACCACCCTGTGGCCCATCACAACCTTCAACTGCATCACAATAGCGTTCATATTTTCCAAGGGCAGGCCTTTCCGGAAACCCATCTATACAAATTGTAAGTATATCAAGTTTAATCTTTTTCTTTTTAAACATTTTTTGTGTTCCTCTACCATCCCGAGTTGCAACTCCCCAGGCAAGAGAGAAACAATTGCATTTTTCCAGGAAGATGATGGAATGCAGTGGTCACCAGTGTTACACCCAGGGGCAGGAACTTGGTTGTTTTTATTATGCACTGACCTTGTGTTCTTCAGCAGTCACATGAGTCCTGAATTATTGAGTCACCAAGAGTCATTTTAAATGCAAACGTATATGTTAAGCTATTGGGTAAAATGCTTCAAAAATGAACCTCTTTGTAGTGTCATAACATTGACAAAGTTACCTTCACCCTTCTTGGCCCCCATTTCCTCTTATGCAAAATAGGAGCGTTGCATAAGGCAGAGAAGGAAGGGAGGCATTTTGAATGAAGGGCCTGTAGAGAGGGACATGGCACTCACAACGTGTACTCAACAGTTCTTGTTTACTTTGCACTATAGTCACGTTAGTGAAATAAAAGCAAAACCACGGAGTGACAAAATGCAAAAATAAACCCAAAGCTCCAAACCAACTAGCAAGACCTTTTTGGCAGGAAGCTAGAGAATATGTCCTGTTGCAAAAGAGAGTACAAGGAGACACCATTAAAGATTATGCCAGGCTTTAATGAGGAATGTCGGGCCAACTAGGATGACGGCTCTCTGTCTACCACACAGTTGGCTCCAGTATTTCAGGAATATAAATAATACTGTGAAAAAACTGGCTGTATTAATCAGTTCAACATAATCTCTGAATTCCATAGAGTAACAAGGTCAATTCATATGGTGAAAACATATGAACATGCTACAGCTTTTGGTTCACAACTGAAATTTCTTCCAAAAATTTTCTGCCAACTGTCATTCCTGTCAGTTGTTTCCGAGAGGGTTTTCTGCATAACAACACATATAAGATATAAAAGATACTACACTAACACCTAGTATGGTGGAGATGCCTGTGTTCTCAGCTACTTTGGAGGTAGCTGAGGTAGGAGGATCACAAATTCAAGCCCAGCCTGGGCAATTTAGCAAGAATCTGTCTCTAAAATAAAATAAAATAAAATAAAATAAAATAAAATAGTAAATAAGTTAAAATAAAAGGTCTGAGGATGTAGCAATATAATGAATGCACCTGCTTTTGATCCTCAGTACTGCACTCAATCAATCAATCAAATAAGCAAAATTGTTGCTGATATGATGATTGTTTAAAAATAATATCTTACTCAGTTATTTTTTTATTTTTATTTTTTTTTTTGAGACAGGGTCTCACTTTGTAGTTCAGGCTGGCTCTGAGCTCAGCCTCAAACTCATCACAGCAATCCTCCTGCCTCTGCCTCCCAAGTCCTGGGATTACAGGCGTGAGCCACCACGCCCGGCACTATGGTATGTGGTACTGGTTGCTGCTGGGCGTGAGTCTCCACACCCAGTATTGTTATGTGGTTACCGGGGATCGAACCCGGGTCATTACGCTTGCAAGACAGGCACCAGAACCACTGAGCTAAATCCCCGGCCCTTACTCAGTTATTTTTAAAATTTCATCTTCACTGGGGATAAGGATATTTTCCACTATTTGTCCTTTTGTGAATTGCCCATGTACATTTTTAAAACTACTGTTATTTATTTGATATAAGGCATCCTGTATCATTTATGGTATGACTAATGAAATTAATTTCTAGTTCATTTAATCAAGCATATGTTTTATATTAAGGATAGAAGATACATTTCATGGAACAGTTTATCATTACCTACTGTGATGGTAATTCTTTTTGCTGTATTACTAGAATGTGTGATATTTTTTAACATATTAAATCATTTTTATATTCATGGACAAATCTTATATTTGGTCGACTATACTTTAAGTTGAATTTTACAGGATTTTCAAACCTGCTTTTTTTTTTCTTTTTTTTTTAGGTTTTTTGAGACAGGGCCTTGCTTTGTGGTTCAGGCTGGCCCTGAGCTCAACCTCCAACTCACATCACAGCAATCCTCCTGCCTCTGCCTCCCGAGTGCTGGGATTACAGGCGTGAGCCACCACGCCTGGCACTGTGGTATGTGGTACTGATTGCTGCTGGGTGTGAGTCTCCACACCCAGTATTGTACATGGTTACTGGGGATCAAACCCCGGTCCTTGTGCTTGCAAGACAGGTGCCGGAACCACTGAGCTAAATCCATGGCCCAAACCTCCTTTTCTTATGTGATTAGTCGGAAGCTTTTTGTGTAGAGTTTTGTTAGTTTAGGGCATTAGATTTGAAAAGTCTCTGACTTTTTTCTTTCACTATAAATATGTTATTAAGAATGTTCTTTTTCTTGACAGTTTACAAGAAGCCGGTAGTAAAATAATCTAGTTTCAAATCCTTCATTTGAAAGACATTTTTAAAGTTTCTTTTAGGTTATTCTCTTTTGAACTTTTTCGTTTTTGAAATAACATTTCTGTCCACACAAAGCCAGAGCACTGATATTATCAAACCTTATTACAGAGTTTTGAGTGGTATTTACCTATAATTTTAAATTCTTTTACAACGCAATATCTTCTCACCTGAACATATTTATATGTGTTGTTTTTCATTTATTTTTTAGCTGAAATACAAGTTTTACTGGTTCTTTTAAAATAAGCAGCTGTCAGATTCATGTATGAATGAATGTATGTATGAATGTATGTTTTCCATGTTCTAATTTATTATTTTGCTCTTCCTTGAATTTTTAAAAAATGTTTGAGGCAACTTTACAATTTATACATTTCTTTCATTCTTATAAAATTACAAAAGTATCTACATCTGGCAATTATAATTTTATTATATTCTTTATCACTTCCGCGTATCTCTAGTTATGACATAATTTTCTTCTTTTTAAATAGTTATCAGGATCATGATTCTTTTTTAATTCAAATCTTTATTGGTACATGATGAATACACATCATCATCACATTCAACGCTGAGAGTTTGTACCAGAATATGACACGACTTCTCATTTTTCCCCTTCCTCACCCCCCCTGCAGCTCCCCATCCCCTATATACATAAGCTCTGTTTCCTTCTTTTTTTTAACTATCCCATTCTTTTCCCCCTTGTTATTGACCCCTACACTCTATTTCCTTTGAAATAGTTTCTATTTCTTAATTGTTAACAGAGGGCTTCGTTTTAACTTTTCTACCTCAGCAGCCTACAAGTACATGTTTCATTTTCTTTTTGACGCAATAGATTTTTAGAAGTTTCTTTACTTTTATATTGTTAGGGATTTTTCATTTAAACTGAGCCAGTATTATCTATATTTATTGTCATGGTTAGATAATCTAAAGTCTGAAATTTCTTCTTTTGAATTTTTTACACTCATAGCATCAATTCTGAACCTTAATTCTGTAAAGAAGTAATAGACTTAGAAAAGAAGACTTCTGATTTTATGTTATAAATGGACAGTTTCTGTATTAAGTACAGGTCAGAATTTATATGATTCAAATTCTCACTCTTCTGACTTAATTAATTTGGTGTGGTTGTGTTGTGGAAGGATGTGAAAACATAGTAAGTCCCCCTCTAGTTTCCTTATAAACTTTCTGAATTTCTCATCATTTTTTAGAATGTGGATATGCTTGAAAATATCCTTGACACTTAATTATAATTTTAAGATGCTTAATTTACCTTGATAAATTAAGATTTGAACTTATATGTTAAATTTCTTAGTTTTTATTTTAAGTTGAAAGTATATTTTAAAGGACAGCATAGTCACTATCTATGGATGGTCTTTATGAATAGCTAGGAAGTTACTCATGCACCCTGAGCAAATTAAGAGTAGTTACATCATAGTGACTTGAAAGGAAACAGAATCTTTATGTTAAGTATAGCTGATAATCCCATGTAAAAAAAGGTTTACAAACAAATATTCTAACAAGCCTTGCCAAATAGTTCATATACTCTCAAGATTATCAGTCCAGTGCTTTTGGACCTTGTAAGATATAATATACAAACCTTTTCATTTTGAAATAGAAAAGATCTTTATCCTTCTTATCAGCCTTTGGTAGAAGCTTAACTTTATGATAAGAAATAAGAAAGACATAGATTTAATTTCTTTACAGACAAAGATGAATAGTCACTGACCCTTTTCCTTATCTGAATAAGAGAGCTTGACTTGAGCAGGACTTGTCTTCCCAAGTTCACTGCACTGAGAAGCCCCTCTTCTGCATTTCCTGATGGGTGGCACCTAATCAGGAAGGGAAACATCAACTTCAGCCTCCCACTGCGTTTTCAATCAACACTGATATGCAGAAGAGAGCCAGCTCTGCGGATCCTTAGACTAAGGGCAGTGCGGCGTGCAAGGGCTTGGGCCCATCGCTAGTAAGGACCAGTTCTTATGCAGGATGGGCATTGGCAGCACCCTCTTCTTCCCAGCTTCTGGGTTCCTGGGGCCAGAAGTAAGTGAAAAAAGCACTACCATTAGCTGAGATTGTTTTTTTTTTTTTACTCTGATGGTCAAGTTGCTTTATTTTTGGAGCTGCAGTGCCCCTTTCTCTCCTCTCTGCCTCACGTCTGTTCCAGGTGCTACACCAATATCTGTTCACAGAGTGAGACGTGGATGGGCTTTGAGGGTACGCACAGGTTCCTACAGATGGCAACAAAACTCTAGCAGCTTCAGAAACCAGAGCTTGCTGCACAGAAGCAATTGCTTTCGATTTCTGGCTGATACAGAAATAAAGTTGGGGCAGAGAAAACACTGGTAGATCACCCACCCTGGAATAAAAGAGGTCAAAAAAGTACAAAAAAAAAAAAAAAAAAACCCTTAGTTGTTGATAGTTTTTCTTTATAACTTATGAGAACTGTAAGAATCATCTACATCCCAGGCATGATGATTCAATTCCAGTGTTTTGGCCTGAAGGTGATAATCTTATCAACAATATTTCTAAGGCCCATTTACAAAATTCTCTGCTAAAAGTTCTGCCAGAGAAGGGGGAGGATTTGGGAGGATAAAAGCAGTGATTTTGGCTGAGCTCATCCCAGGAAAGTAAAGCAATGTGGGTAGTTTGGAAAGAAGGGATCCAGCATATGGACTTCATAGTGCTCACGTATTTTTTCAAGTCAGAGTTTCTGAGACCCAAATATAAAGTCACTTTCAAGTGTTCACAGCCTGGTCAGTAGATAAATTAAAAATGTGCAAGATGAATGCGATACATATCACATAAAAGAAACTTTGTAACCATGGACTACTGAGTCTTTGTAAAAGAAATGATTATTTAGACCTGGCTCATTAAGTGAAAAAAGAATTGAAATGTGCCAGCAGAGGAAAAATCAGTGCTTACCCAGGGTGCTTTGCGAGCAAGCCTGGAACCTGGAGAGCTGTGTCTGTAGGAGTGATGGGTACTGTGGCTATGGGGATGGGTGTGCAGCTTTCCTGGTGCACATAGGAAGAGCATTCAGAGGTCAGTTTAGGAAGGAGTAGACTGTGTCGATCATGGATCCTTGGGCTTTATTCTCCTGACAACAGTGAATGAGATGCAGAAGACTAATTGTCTCATCCACGTACAAAGCACTAGAGAAGTTGTGATAATACATTAAGTCATTCTGATGAGCAGTCCAGTGATCCCCAAGGGATGTCCCAGCCCCTGGAATCCTCAGTGAGGGAACTCCCTTGCGGAAGTTACTACAATATATTTCATGAGCAGACTTCTACAGCCAGCCTTATAAGGAAAGATGATTATTGAGTTATCACATTCATTTCATAAACATTAGAACATATTTTAAAACATATGAAGATACATTAAAACATCTGAAGTTATATCCAATATTTGCCCAACAAAGATAATTGATTCTGCAGTGTGTGCCAAGTTATATGAAACATTCTTTTAGCATCTAAAAATAATATTTGATATTTCTTCAGATATATTTTTGTTTCTGCTGTTATCTGCCTTGGGCCTGACAATATTCATTCTGTTTTCTGATTTGCAAGATATATACCAAGGGATGGAGGTAAGTGTTATTTATTTACACTTCTAGCGTGAATTAATGTGTCCTGGATCATATTCCCATTATAATGTGGAAATTGATTGTTACTATAAACTCTCTGATCACTAAATATTTTTTAATGTACTCAATCTTTGTCAACTAAACATTTTTGCAGATTTTTAACTCTATTGTTTAGCTCTCTTTTCTCTGCATGTGTTTTTGCTATGTAATAATCACATTCACTTTGGGAAATGAGTACATATCCTGTATGTGTCCCAACCTGATCATTTCTTCTATGCCTCCCGCCTCCCTCCTCTTTCCCTGTCCCCCAGGTCCCCTCTGTGTCTCTACAGTCTACCTTCCTATCTCCCACCATCTCTCTTTTATGTTGTACTTTAAACCATTCATATATTGGTTCTCTGATGTTAGAGAACCCATGTAGTATCTCACATTCTGTGCTGGACCTATGTACTTAGCATTACATCTCACCACTAAACATATTTCTATTAACCAGAAAAGCAAGTAACATTACCTATATTTTCATATTATCATCCTTATTGAAGTGCATATATTTTTGTTGACTCCTGAAATATTGTGTTATTATTCTGTTACGTTCCTACAGTAAACATATAAATACAAAAGTTCTCTGAGTTTAACTTTTTAAAGTTTATAGTAAAAATTCTTTAGTAATATAGCTATAGAAGAAAAAATTGACTTATAGGCTGATCACGTCACGGCAGACTTGGAGTATGTGAAGTTTCAAGTCAGTGGATATCATTTTGTCCAGAATATACAGAGTTAAAATTAAATTCATGAAGAAGTTATTGAAGCTGTTCTTGTACCTGGTATTGTGAGAGACACAAAAGGAAGGGAAGGACTGGCTCCTGAATTTCTAGCATACATTTGCTGTGAAGATTGAAAGGATGACTCGTACTGAAATGAAACCAGGACCGTCTCATGGCCACCTGAGGCCACCCATTCTTGAAAACAGTATAAAGTGAGAAGCAGAAGGGACAGGGAAGGGGTTGTCAGTAAGGCCTGTGGTTGTGTGGGGGCTTCAGGGAGGTGACTCACAATTTTGGGGTCCAAAAGCATGGGCTGGAATTTTCTGGGTAGAGGGTGGGACTGCAGACCGAGAGGACAGCCTGTGCACAAGCAGACTGGGGCCAATAGAACCTCTTTGTTCCTGAAATGCAAAGGATGTAGGTGGCAGGGATAAAAATAAAAAGCCAGGCTTTCCTCATAGAGGAGCCACAAGATGCACTGATAAGGCAGTGGCTGTAGAGTATGAGGACCGACAGGGAAGAATAAAAAGAAACCGGGATAGAGCAAAATTTGCGTTTTGTACTGGTCGCCACAGGAAATCACTGCAGATTTTTCAGAAGGGTGTTTCCAATGGACCAGTTAAGTGATGACAGGAAGACTGTATGCAAGAGCAGAGAGGTCACGAAACCGAAGCACCTTGGAAATGAAAGTTCAAATCTTCAAGCACTTGCAAAACCTTATGCGCTCCACAGCACACTTGGTATCTGGGTGACAAAGGGGAGCGCAGTGTGGTCGCTGCTCCCAAGTAATTCAGAAACTAAGAGAGGAGACTAATGTGAAAAGTAAACAATACCAGTGAAGTGCCTTCCAAAGCAAAAATTGCAGAAAATTTCTCTGTGTGCTGGCGGCAGTGACATCTCAGCCATCTGGTCTACCTTCTCCAGTCATGGAAGCAGCACAGGGCAGGAGGGATCCATTCTCTTCTGGGTTCTGGCTCTGCCATTTATTGATTGGCTTTGACTCAGTCCCTGGGCAAGGCATTGACCTTAATTTTCACAGTTTAAAGTAGAAAAGTAAGGCCCATACAAACTCAGTGGGTTATTACAAATGGATAAATTAGAGAATCGAGATGTGCTTATTTCAAAGTGGAAGATAGGCAAAATGTAACTGTGGTAATTCTTCCTCAACAGTTTATCCCAACCATAACATCATGGAGAGCTTTAATTTTGGTGATGGCCCTCGTCCAATTCTGTGTGGCCTTCTTTGTAGAGGTAAGTAATTTCCGTGTGGATCTTATGATGGGAGATAATTGATAAACATTCTCATCTCAGTGGCTGCTCAGTTTTGAGAGCAAATATTTTGATTCCCCTCCAATGCTAGTTATCAAAGATTTTTTAAATTTTATGAAAGTTACATGGAGAAGAACTGAAAATTCTTTGAAGCCGACTTAGAAATGTCCCTGGTGTCTTCTGCACAGGAAGCAAAACATCAGCTTCACTCTTGTTCTGGCTCCATGACGGCACTGTACTGTACTTCTGTGATCTTCTCAGTGCTCTTGGAGAGATGAAGTCAGGTGACTTTGCAGCTAGAAAATTCAATAGACCTTTCAGAGTGACAAGTGGTCTTCAGCAGCTTCCTTGATTAGGCTAGAAGGGAGACTGCTGCTCCCGCCCCAGTTTCTACCTCAAATGTGCTGTACACACCTTTTCTATTCTACTCAGGGTCATTGAATGATTTCATTCACTCAGTGAAAGGTTCAGGTGTCCCTTTTTAAAGGAAAAGGTTAAAAAAAATCAAAGACTCATATAAGTCCATAGGCAAAAGGAATCAATTAAACTTTAACATACAGATCTAAAATATCTCATACACAACAAGTATAAAATGCATCTTATTCTCTAATCCAGAAATTCCATTTTGAAACTGTATTTGAAGAAGTAACCCAAAGGAAACAGAACAAAATACCCAATAAATGTGAGGATATTCATCGTAGTATTACTAATAGTGGCAAAGCAAATGCTCAATTGTAGCCCTGTATTGAAATGGACAATGATTTTTCAAAATGCTCCTCAGTCTTTAAGATGAATAGCTGTGTTCTTGGCTCAATAAAACTTTGAAAATCGAACAGATCCTATTATTGCAAATGTGTAAGAATTACATAAGTGTGTTACACAGAGGAAAGGACACTCAAAAATTGAAAACAAAACCCATTCGCTTACTAGAATTCTTTCATTCACTTAAGAAACACACATTCAACATCGTGTGTGTGGCAGGCGACAAGTGGGGGGGTGACAGGCTTGAAGTTTTCTTCTTTTCTTTTTATTGAGTACATCATTGTTATCATTTCAGTCTGGAGAAAAAAAGAATGCTAAGTAAATCACCAGCCAGCATTCAACTAGGAAATCTGTAGAGCTGAAAAGCTGGAAGCTTGGGGCAGATTTTTGTGAGCAGACAGAGCCTTAAGCTTCTGGAGGGAAGAAGTAAGGGACAGTAGGGAGGAGTATGGGAGGAAAGTGGGGGACAAGGCCACTCTGAGCCAGCTGGCTGCAGAGAGACCCACAGAGGATCTCCATCATCTTCCCATCTGATTTTTCAGGATGGCATTCTTCAAAACCGAGAGTTCTGGCTCATGATCAAGAAAGAATTTGGATTCTACTCAAAAAGTCCATACAGGAAATGGCAAAGGAAGCTGGCGAAGGATGCTACTTGGCCTCCCACAAACAAAACGATGTACTCAGGTGAAAGGAGGACAATGCAGTCAGGTGATGGATTCTATATCAACAGAGGCTATGACAGCCCTGAGCAGGCTCCTAAAGAAAAACTCAGATTCGGAGGCCCCGACACTGAGCAGCATTTCTGGACGAGATTGTAATCAGAACTGTCGCATGTGTTTAACAGCATCATCTTTTCCTTCCAAATCAGAGCGCTGTGGTGAGGTGAGGTGAGGTGAGACTAGCATGCCTTCATCTCTTCTTTCTTCTTTTCAACATCCAAACACACTTCTTGACATAGTGAACCTTGCAGCAAAGTTCCTGAATATATCTATGTTGACTCTCTTTTACTATCAAGAGAAAACATGTGTCTGATAGATTATCATTTTTAATAAACCTCATATTTTATTGTGTAAATTGCATAGCTCTTGGGATGATGAAATTAGAATTACTAACATCATAGAAGAAAAGAAAACCAAGGAAACATTTGGCTTTTGAACGCATTATGTGTTTATCGAAAGTCACGAATTTACTTAAATTTTCATTTGTTTGAGAACAACATTTAGCTATCTATCTTTCTTTAAGGTCACCAAACACCTTCATTTTCCTGCTGTTGTAAGACTGTAGTTTAGACACAAGAATTGATGTTTACTTCAGAAAACTGAAACCTATCTTTATGGTGAGCCAGGGTTATGTACAAGTGAAGAATGAGAGAGTTTGTGTTAGTTGCATATAATCCTGGCACAGGCATAGTGACTACGTAGGCACATGCACCAGAGCTTGGAATTTTTGGGTCCAGTGAGCAGAAAATCCAAAGAAATTTGCAAAAGTAACAAAATAAACTGCTAAAATATGCTTTTCACTTTAAAAACTATGGCTTTTTGAATTTTTTTTCAAATCTTTATTGGTACATTACATATACACATCATACTCACTTTCAGCATTGAGAATTTGTACCAGCATATATGATATGACTTAATTCTTATTTTTTCCCATTCCCCTACCTATCCTACAACCCCCCCCATATACGTAGACTTTTCCTTTTCTTTATTACCATCACATTATTTTTCCCCTCATTACTAACCCCTACACCTCATTTCCTTTTAAATATTTTCATTTCACAAAATCTACTATGTATTCTAGAACTCATTTACAACTTCGTTTTCTCATACCAGAGAAAAGATACAATATTTACACATCTGTGATCTATTTATTTCACTTATGAGGATGTCCTGAAGGTACATCCTTTTGAGGAAGAATGACTCAATCATCATTTATTACTGACACATAAAACCTTCTACCTCTAAAAACTGGCCAGAACTGAATATTGTTTATCTTTTAAAAAATTCAAGGGGTAGGACCTATCATGTTTGTATCTACACCATGACAATTACAGGAAACTAGAAAACTTTGTGTCCAATCTCTGTTTTTAAGTGTCCAAGTCATTTTAAAAGGCCATAGAGAGGGTCATCCGAAGACAAATACATTCTATACACAGTTTCCTTTCATCTGTCTACCTTCCTCACTGGGAACTTAAGAGGAAATTCATTCTTGGTGAGCATTTAGTTACCGACTAGGTTTTCTTAGAATAACACATTTAGTGTTGCTAATTTAACAGATTTTTAACAGGTCATAGAGCTTGTGCACTTGTGCCACTGTCTCGCACATTTGTGACTGTCTTTTGCAGTAGGAGCATCCAGAATGATCTTAAAGGTTGAGACTCTCAGGAGTTTCTGGGCTCCTAACTCTACTTAGCCTCCCACTGGCCTGTGGTATTATTAGCCCCACATGGGTCTCTTTCTTGGCACAAGGTTTGCCCTCGATAGATATCATTTGCTGAAAAGTGAGTGCCCCAATTAATGTGCTATTAAGGTTTTTGGTTTTTTTTAAAGCACACCTGGAGAAAGGTAATAAATTATGCTGCTCCTGGTTCTACCCTAATTTGACAGTTTTTGGAAGCTGTCATTCATTGACTATTACTTGGGGACTGGGTATAAGGGAACAGTGAAGGTCTGATTCTAGAATAAAAACAAAAGGGTAATTTTGAATCTTGGCATCTGGTAGGAGACATTCACATCTTCCTAGAAGGCTAGAGGAAGAAGAGAGGAATTGGGGGATATCCAGAGTTGGTGTCACAAGAAAGGAAAAAGGTGGTTTTGGGTCTCTGTTAGTCAGGACTGAGACACACAGCCTCTTGTGTCATATTGTGCCTCACCCTACATTTAGGGTGCAGACTATGTAGGCCATGAGCAAATTTAAATGAATCGAACAGGCCTAAGACTGAATATTCTGTTTACTTTTATCTACCATGTTGCTTCCTCATCACACTGTGCCTCCAGATTCCCTGGCGTGTTTCATTTCACACCTGGCTCTTGGTAGTGGAACAGGAAGTCTGCCATTGGCCAGGAGTGTGGTTCACGGGGTAGTGTCCTAAATGTCTCATATGATCTTGGTGTAAAGAAAACTGGGTCCCACTCTTTATCTGCTTCCAACAAGAATGCCACTGGGATAGCACTAAAAAATCATTTACTTTAACACAAAATCAGTAAAGTAAAGTGTAAATATAAAAGTAGGAAGCTTCTTGACAGGATAAAAAGGCTTAAAAACGTGAGAAGGGATATTATTTTTAAAATATGACATTTTCAACCCACATTTAATGATCTCTTGCCAAGGTGAAAAGGTCAAACTCAGAAATAGTTCAAAATGTAAAGGGAAAAACAGAACTGCAGAAACAACAGCGGATGTCATTCATGGCTTCTCATCTTGTCTTGACAGCAAGTAGATCCAGGTAAACCCCTGGCTCTGCACCTCTGGAGCACAAAGTCCCTCTCTCTTTCTCTCCTGTCACCCCCCGTGTACCAGGTACAGGAAGATGGGGTACCCCTCCTACGATGTGCAACTCACAGTTCTTCCAGCTGTCTAACCAAACACTTCAGTTTCTTTTTTGACAAGAAAACGAATATGAATTTAGGTGTCAACTGTAACAATTCAGAGCTTTTAACATTCCTTTCAAAATCATATATAAATGATTCTCTACTCCTCTGGCAAAATAACCGCCCTTAGAGAGAAGGAAAACAATATTTATAGTGGAAGATAAAATGTGATGCGATTTTGTTAAGATTCTCTGTCGGCTCACTGAAAAGGCGACTGCTTTTTTGTTGTTGCTGTTCAAGCTGCCACAGGAAATCTGTTAAGTAGGGAAAAAATTTCCTTGGCTCAATGATAAGATAATATCAGTCAGCAATTTATTAAAGAGCATGCCATCCATCATTGGAACATAGGACAATAATGATGCATTGAAAATAAGTATTCATTTCAGGTTTTCTTTTTTCCTTTTCACAAATTCCTTCAGTTCCAATATGACTTCGATACATTGTTAATGGTATTTTGTTCTTTGCCTTTTTTGAAAGAAGCCCAGGAATGAGAACGTACTCACTAGTGCGGTCACCAATCCAATAGTACTTACTGCTCGGTTGGCCTAAAAGGAAACAAGAAGCAAAAACCACATCTTATTCTTAAAATACTGCAGCATCTTAAACGAGGTATTATTTGTTTCTCAAACTGAAGACTTGTCTTAATATATTCATTATTTAAAGTCCAATGTGAAATCAAAATTTGGTATGGAGATGAAGAAATTAAATTATATTTTTTATAATTATAGGAAAGATACATATAAAGATACATAGGCTTTCTGTTCCTCATATTTTCAAAACAGCTGACAGCTACCCAGTCATTCATCATCACAGGATATCAGCAGTGAGCAAGGTAGCACAACTCCTGCTTTGCAAAACTTGAAGGTGAGGAACAGGAGTTTAGCTCAGTCGTACCGCACCTGCCTTGAAGGCACAAGGGCCCAAGTCCAATCCCCGGTACTACCAAAGCAATGACAATGACAATAACAAAAAACCCCAAACACTTGAAGGTTAGAGAAGGGATTCACCAGAGGATGCAAAGCCAAGATGGCTAGCGACAAGTTGAGTCCTCCGAAACCCATCGGATCCCTCTGTGTATTCTCCAAACTGGAAAGGGTGCTTGGGCTAGGTCTACACTAAATGCCACTATAAGTGTGTGCGTGTGTGTGTGTATGTGTGTGTGTGCGTGTGGCGTGTGTGTATGTGTCTGTGTGTGTATATGTGTGTATATATGTAAATGTGTATGTGTCTGTGTATATGTGTGTATATGTGTCTGTGTGTGTATATGTGTGTATATATGTGTATGTGTGTATGTGTGTGTGTGTGTGGTGTGTGTCTGTGTGTATGTATATGTGTGTTTGTGTGTGTGTGTGTGTGTGTGTGTGTGTCTGTGTGTGTGTGTTTTACTAAAGAAGCAAAACAGTTCAGGGAGAAGATCTGGGCTTACTTCCCATAAGCTCTTATTTGGTCGTCACAATTTCCCTTCTGACAAACAAACTTTACAAAAAGTCAATACTGATGTTAAGTATCATGTCAAATTAATTTCTCATATAGACAACATAAAATAAACCACTCTCAAACTCAATTGTCCATAAAGGAGTTCAGACAGTTACAGCTTTCAGGGGATTAATCACCACAATGAGAGATCTAATGAATATTCATTATATTCACGGGCACTCAACTAATATTTCCTCCCACCACATGGGTTTGAGTGTGATTTGATGACCCAAAGGTCACATTCAGACATTTTAGAGCCATCAGGTATTCTGAAAACAGCATTGGTTCTCTAAAATTCAAGGATCAGGGCTTTTAAATGTAGTAAAACATTTTCCTCAAATGACTGGGGATGAGTCTAACAGCTGGCACCTAACCCTGTGACATCTGAGCATGCCCTGTGCCTATGGCACAGGCTTCTGTCCCTGAGGCTGCCTCCACATGTGACTGCAGCGCAGTGCTACCTTCATAACTGCTGGTTGCCTGGTGGGTAAAAATACAAAAAAACAGTGCCAAGAAACAGATACACAGGCAGAGTACTTGTAGCATGCATTCATGCATTCACTACCATGCAGTCCACAGGGAAAAGACTGACTGCAACTGCTGGCTCTGCTCCCGCCACTGGTTGCTGGGGGAAACAGTACCACGAAACACCTGGCCCCAGTCCTGACAAAGCCCACTTTAGCTCCTAATTTTAACTTTTTATTTATTGGTTTTAATTAGTCCACTACCTAAGTTAATTCCCAGAGAATCAGAATTCCAGGCAGCATGGAGCTATCAACAAAGCATACAGGGTGAGAAAAAGAGATACAGGGGTGTGGGGTGTGGGGCACAATTCTAAAGAGGGGCCATGTTGATATTAGTAAGGACCAGGATCTGAAGCCAAACCCAACAGATGCTGAGATCCACAAGTGGGCTGAGACATGGGAAGGATGGAAC
Source organism: Petromus typicus (assembly GCA_004026965.1). NCBI lineage: Eukaryota > Metazoa > Chordata > Mammalia > Rodentia > Petromuridae > Petromus > Petromus typicus. The sequence goes on from PVIR01004111.1 coordinate 46,239, forward strand.
AAGTAACAAAACACCTGAAGTTCAGTAAGTGTCTAGACAGAAGTACCCAGAACCAGCTGATGCAGGCCTGGGGGGACTCAGAGTGGTGTGCGTAGGTGGCCCCAGATAGTTACAAGGTGTACTAAGTATGAATCTTTCAGACTGTAGAAAAATGGAATGTCACAGAAATGTCATCAATAGCAGAGGTATTAGGAGGAGGGGATGAACAACTGGATCCCAGGCCCAAATTATCCGAGATTGCTGAACAGACACCATCCTAGCAGGGCAAAGCTTTTCCCGAAGCTCATTTTGTTCGAGTCTCACTCTAGATCACACCATGCAATGTAACTGGGACGACCCCCCCACCCAGAGTCCCATGTATGAGATCGGACCTGCAGGACTGTAACACACCAATATGTCTTTGCGGAGCCAGCATACACAAGAACTTTTACTAGGTGACTTTCATAAGGTTAGAAAGTCCCCAGATCTGACCCTCTGTTCTTTAACTTTTGCAAGACTTTCTGTCACTAGAGCACAATGAAGCCTTCTTCTGAGGCTGTGTTCAGGCCCAGTGACATATCAGCCGAACCCAGAGGGGCCGTGTACAGAGTCCTGCAGGGTTTACCTCACCTCTTTCCTGCAGCTGGAAGGCTGCAGTAGGGCATGGAGACACAGGAAGTCGTATTCACGAGTTGGCTTATTCAGGCATATTCAAAGTTGTTCCCAACTCATACAAACCTAGACACCTTTCAGTAACTTGTTTATACACTAACAGTAAGAAAATATTGTTTTTATGTAATTTGAAAAGTACAGAAAAGATAAACCACAACCGGGAGAAAACATTTGTAAGAGGCAAATTTGACAAAAGACTGTTATCCACAAATACAAAGAACTCAAAAAAGTCTCAACAGAAAAACAAAAAACACAGTTTAAAAAGGCAAAAAATAAAATCAAGGGACATCACTACAGATGATCTGCAGAGGACAAATGAGTTTATGAAAAAACACCTAATACCACATGTAACTAGGTAACTGCCAACTAAAATAATAAGATACCCTAATATGTCTATCAAAATAGCTTATATCTGAAATACTGACAAGGTCAATGCTAGCAAATATGGGGACCAGCAAGGACTCTCATTTGCTGCATGTGGAAGCATAATGTATTGGCTCTCCAAAGGCTACACACAACCTGATTGCAATTACATGACATTCTAGAAAAAGTAAAACTAGAGAGGGGGAAAAAAACTCAGTGGTTGCTGGGATATGGAGTAAGGAAAATATAAATAGGTAGAGCAGAAATTTTTAATGCATAGGGACTGTGATAATATCACGGTGAATATATATCATTTTTAATTTTTCCAAACTCACTATCTATAGCACACAGAGTGAATTGTAATATAAAACCAGGGGCTTTGACAATAATTCCTCAAAGTTGGTTCATCAGTTTTAAGACATATAATACACTGATGCCATTTCTATGGCAGAGGATGTTGTGTGTTTGTATGGAAGGGAGAAAATTGTGTTCTATGTGCTGTGATCCTAACACTTGACCTAAAAGTTGTGTTTTAATTTCTAAAAATTCAGAAAAATCACTAAGGAATTAAAGGATGGGATCAAATCCTCCCATCCTCATCATTTCTATGTATTTATAACTTTTTAAATAGGAGAAGTACGTAGTTATTTCTCAAGAAAGCAATTCTAAGCCTAATTTCCCAAAGCTTTAATGGAATCCAAAAAATAAATGAATCCAATATTAGCTCTCCATTAATATTAATACAGCAGTTTGAACAAATTACCCTAGTTCTGTTGATTCTCTTATTTTTATTGAGCCTAATGAAGATTCATAAAATTCCTAAAAAATGTGATTGAAAATAATATCCATTGTAGACATATTGCATGTGAAGATGAAGAAATTATAATGCCGTGTGCTAAAGGGAACCGTAAATCTCTTTTGTAACCTTTAAAACAACTTCATTGAACACAGTAGGATACAGAGAAGTAGTGCACCCAAGGTCATTCAGTTGGTAAGGAGTGGAAATGTCACAGATTATGTCTAGAGTTGGCAGCTAGACATCTAGAGCTTAGGTGGACTCTTAAGGCTGTGTAGCAATATCGTCATCATCAGAAGCTGTTTGAGACAAGCTCCTCCTTGTGCTGGTACAATCATGGTACCACTGCTACCATCATTGTTTTTTCCTGAGTCTGGAGTCTGGGTACATGTGGTGAAAGATGATGAATTATAAACGTGTCAAAACAAGATGATTTTAATCAATTCTGATTTAGCACACTTTTACTTTGTTGAAGTATAATTAACTTCCAAAAGGCCATAGATATTTAATATATACTGATTAGCAAGTTTGGAGATAGGCATGTACTCATACAAACATCATCATAATAAATGTTCAAAAACTTATTTATCACCTCCAGAAGTTTCCTTTTTTGTTGATTTTTCTAGTAATTTTTTCTGTGCTTTCTTTTTTTTCTTATGTGTTAAGAACACTTCACCCAACATATATCCTTCTAGCAAAATGTAATGTACATATCACAGTATTGTTAACATACTAGGTCTTCAAATTGATTTTTCTCATATGACTGAAACTTGTATATTTTGGTCAATACTTCTCAATTTTGTAGTCCTTGAATAAATATAGAATAAAACACTAAGGATACAGTATGCATTCTTACAATTAAAAAAGAAATGGCATGGTGCCTACTTCTGGGCTATATCACCAGTTTTCAGTGCAATGGTTAGGAGGAATTTGTGTGTGGCTGCTATAGTCTGGCTCAGAAGCATTGTATTGTTCTGTGTGAATAAAACATTCATTATGTTAATGTGCTTTTTAATGACAATGAATTTCCAGTTAAATTATTTCCTAATGATAGCATCAAATGCATCTCTTCCTTCATTATGCTTTAGTACCCACTTCCCCAAGCTTTTTTGAGAAATACTGAACCTCATTTCTGAGACTAAAAGTTTATACACTAGGCCCACATTTCAAAAATACTGGAACTATTCAATAAATTTGAGTTTTCAAAATATTATTAATAATTTATGGTATTATTCTCCTAATTTTTGACCTTTAAAAATAGTTTCTGTGAGTTAACAATTCCATTAAATTTATTAGCTCTAAAATTACTTTTGATATTTTAATTTTTAAAATTAACATTTTCTGTGTCTTTTGGGTAAAGAGCTTTTCCTCTGATAGTAATTTTATATGTTCATTCTGTTACATCACCTTAGTAAATCTTCAGCTTAAAGCATCAGTGAAGGAATTATGGGGGTCGTACAACAGGGAGGGTGAGGCAACTGAAGCAAGCATGCGGTTAGCTGAGAGTCTGGTCTGCTCCACATGCTGGTGAGAATGACCACAATCACAAAGGACCACAGAGTCATTTAATCTAGTCAACATCATCCAAAGCACGATTAGTCAAAGGATCTACTTAAAAGCACAACACTGCATTGAAAACGTTTCATTGCAAGGAAACAGAAAATACATGCAAACCCACCAGGACAGACCATCATTTGACCTCTGTCCATTGCTGGAAAAATAATCTCAGGTTGACAATGCATGTGATTGGTAAATGAAGTCCCCTTCAAGACAGTCAACACCCTTTTTAGTTTATTCTCTTCAGGATCTGTAGTTACTGATTTGAGTTTGCCGTATGGCAGGATAAGAGGAAAATTTTGAAGAACAGAAGGCAATAAAACTGCCAGAAAGCTGTGCTTTGACTCTATTTCAAATACCAAGTGTGAATTTCTAGCCCCAAACACATTGGATCCACACTGGCCAGTCACCTGTTGCACAACCTTGAACAACTCAGTTTTCTTCTCTGTCCTTCAGTTTTTCATATTTTTTTTTGTTACTTTCATTTTGTGTGAGTCCAGGCAACCTCAGCTGACAGTTATGGCATCCTCAAGGCTAGAGGCTTCTATATCTCCTAAAAGCAAACTCACCTGATCTGAGACTCCTTCTCCATAGCGAAGCAAAGTCACAAAATGCTCACAGTTGTTGTCCAGGATGTCATATGCCACCTCCTGTCCGATGGCAAACTCTGACCGCAGAATGACTTCCTCTACCGGAAGAGGAGGGTATGTGTCATCGTATTTATTATTTATTCTGTAGGTGTCGTTTCCCACAACATCTTTCAACAGCTGCATCTTCACCAGGGCCTTTGTGCTGAACACAGACTTGGCGCTCGTGAATGCTGAAGGGATGCCATCTACAAGGAGAACTCTGGTCAGCATGAGTTGGCATCCCAGCTCAGTGAGGTCCAGTGCTATTGAAAGACCTCTGAGATTCTGGGATGCTTAGCTCTATTTCTGATCTGTGTGTCCTCAAAAGAAAACTCATGAATCTCATGATCCATAAGCACTCATTCAGCAAACATTATCAGTACTATTTAACAGCGTATGAATGTGAAAAGGAGAGAAGCTCTAAAACTTTGTGATCTTCTCATTAAGTTGGGTGAAATCCTCTGCCTTTTGGGGAGACAAGCTATCTATAGATTAGCATGACCACTAATGTGGTCTGTGCATGTTTCTAGCACAGAACAGATAGGATTATTGATCCTTTTTTTCTAGGATTGATTTCTTTCTCAACATCTGACAAAGATTCACATGAACAACATAATATAGTCAGATGACTCATGCAAGTTAAAGACTACATCACCAGCCTTTTAAAATACTTTTCCTTTAGCAGTTAGTGAAGTCACTTTCTTGCCAATGGGACCGCAATATCTACTAGCCACAACTTAAAGGAGAGGTTTATTTTGGCTCGTGTTTTCAGCCACAGTCAGCTGACTCCAAGGCAGAAGAAGCGGAGGTCGAAAGCCTCTGGAGGCAGAAGAAAGCTGCTCAAGTCATAGTGATCAGAAATCAGGGGCAGGAAAGGGAGATAAACACTTCCGGGTCACAGCTGCTCTGTGACCTTCAACTGGGCCCAATCCCTGACTTTCACCTATAGATTCATCAGTAGATTCAGCTATGATCTAGTCACTTTCCAAACACAGCAACATTTGAGGGAAACCCACACTCTAAACCATAGCAGTAATGCCTAAAAGAAAACATTTCTATTATTCTTTTGTTTATCATCTCTCCCTATGGAGCAACATTTTCTGGCTTACATTACCCATGAAAAGTTCTTATACAGTCCAATCCTCTCTATCCTTGTTAGAATCGATAAACCTTTCAAAGGTTTATTTAAAAACTCAAATGGAAACATGAAGGAATTGACCAAGAGAGGTACACTGGCTTGAAAAGTATCACAGTGGTTAGCAACAGAGAGGAATTAAATTTCAATCTTTAGAGTCAAAGCTCAGATCTTGAACCACATCATACCAACCCCAAGGAAGAAGTAAGGATATGGAGTCTCACAGTGGAAACTAGCATGACATTATTATTTCTAGATGTAAAACTGCAGACATAATGTAGATGCATAAGTATTTTCTCAAATGCTTATTTGGAGTTTTTACTGAACACAATTTCAAGGACAATACGTACTTACCAACTTTTGCTTAAAATTTCTAAGCTGGTTTCACTAGGCTGGTTTTCTAAATTTCTGCAATTTTTTAAAGCTTGTTCCAAAGTTTTCTGAGCCACTTAGCCATAGGATAATCTATCTTTCTAGTACCAATTTTCTCTATTAGTCAGGTTGTTGCGGTTCCCGGTTTCACAAGTTTCAGTCCATGATCAGCTGACTGCGAGGCAGGAGCACCGTGGCAGGACAGGGTGATTTTTTTTTTCCTTATTGCTTATCTCCTTTAACATTCACTTTGGTAATTTGTTCTTGGTTTTCTTTCTATACTAAAACATAAGCTTCATTATGGAAGGAAATTTCTATGAATCCCTAGTCCTAAACCAACAACACTCAGTGCATTCTAGGTAATCTATCAACAGGTACTAAATGAACTAAATAAATCATCATCTATGTGATTCTTCAGCTGGATATTAGTTTTAATCTTAATTGTGATTCTCTAAATACAGAGATTTTAAATTTTGACATGAAATGACCTTTGTGATTTCTTCAGTGATGCTTCAATCGTATCATCTTTCCTAAACCTAAATTCTCTGGATCTATCTACTTCCCACATTTTATTTTGTCTATTATAACTTCTTATTTTGACAAAGCTAAAAGTTTCCAGGAGCAACTGGCCACAAGCCTTACCTGTAGGAGCTATGTTGATAACATAACCATCACCCAAGTACAGGGCCCAGTGCTGATAGCCAGGACGGAACACTTCGATCAGGTCCCCTGGACGGGGGTTTCCAGGGTAAGTCAGACTGAAGCAGCCGCTGGATGCCATCTGCAGTGGCAGACACAACAATCAGGTAGAGAGGACTGGCCACTTTTTCAGGTCATTGGCTTTATTAGTACATGCTTGTACCATGCGATGTTCCCTTGTGTGGAGTTGGTACACATACACAGAACATCTAAGTTCTTGTTCTCGTCCTTTTTCCCTCTCCTTCTTTACCATTCCCTCTATCTCTTGATTCCTTTACCCTGTGAGAAAGATCTATCTCCCTATTTCCCTATTTTTCTCATATTGATAATTTGGGTTTCTGCTGTAAGGGAAAGCATGTGATATTAAATCTTGTACATCCAATAATTCACTTAATGAGACACAGGACCAGGGAGACGCAGACTTGACTGAGATTGCATCCAGATGAAGTACTTCGATTCGTCCACTTCCCTGTTCTTCGAGTGACCTCAACACTGAATTATACGTGCACAGCTGACAAATTTGGAACAAATTCTCCTCCTCTAAATTTTCTATAGTAATGCTTTTCCCATCCTGTTCATTTTCAGTAGATCAAGCACTTTATAATTATTTAAATAACAAAATTCATAGTTAACATAGTACACATAAAATTTCAAAAATATGTCCTGTTTATAACAGAGAGAAAATAAAAGGACATATGATTTTTTGTCTTAATGTAAATGCGCAGCATAGGTTTGACTAAAAGATCTCTCTACATGCTTACACTTAATTGGCATTAAAATGTCAGGATTCATGGAGCCTATGCTCAGATGTCTTTCAGCTTTTTATGTCCTACTTAGTAAAATCAAGAAGAGGTATGGGTAGATGCTAATATCATATGAACATTAAGGTTCTTCCAAAAATATTATGAAACTTACTTTGTGGTTTAATTTTAAACAAAGATAGATTCCAAGCTCCCCAGTGGATGTCCAGCCAGATATTCGGGAATATAGGATATGAAACACTTCTCTCTTATTCAGAGATGCATATTGTAGCCTGTCTAAGTATACTGGCTTCCATCCACTAAATTTCACTAGGTATCCTTTGCCATTGTAACAGTCACAAAGGCCACCTTAGACTTCCCCCTTTCCACTTCCTGCCTCATTTATTTTCTGATTCCTTACTTACTGATTCCAGAACTACTGCAAGGTAATCATTTGGAGAAGTAGAACAACACAGAACTTGGAGGAGTTCATCGTATGGATAAGTATGTCAGAACATTCTAAGTTGGTGAGATTTTTTTTTACCTCCTATGTGAACAATCTTCAGAAAGAACCTACAAGTCTTTGAGAGTTGATTATTATGACACTTTCTACATGTGGAATAGAAGGAGAATAATTCAGACTGCATAAGTTATATACATCTGTCCACAATCAAAGAGGGATGTAAGGTGGTAGGTGGGGTGAATCTCTAATTGACAGCAGCATATTCCTCATCATCTCACTCTACTGCAGATCTGCATGCTCATTTACAAAATAAATCTGAGTGCCAGAAATGGAATTTTTCAAATTATCTAAATTATGATGATAATAGCACTGGATAAAGGCCTGGGAGTATGACTTTTATTTTTCTGGCATTCCTAAAGTCTTTTTTTAAAGCAACATTTCATAATGGAAGGGTGTTTTCCCAAGTATTTGTATGCCATCTGTTGAAAAACTTCAATCATCCCACTGTCACAGAAATGTGGCCAAATCTAAGCTGTCCATCTGTTGAAAAATAACTATTAAAACCACTTCACGGAAACCATCAACTCTAACTACCTTCTCAAAGACGTCTGAGCCGTGTTAATACAGCAGTTCATAATTTGGCTACAGGAATACTGAAGGGAAAAATAGATAATACACCATGATGTAAACAAACACATTTCCCATGATTCGGAATCAACAAGTACACACAGCTGTCTACTGGAATCTGATCCCTAGTCTAGTCATGTGTATAAAAATAACCAACTTTTGAACAGGAAATACTTTGAAATGTATCATTTCTTTCAGATGCAGTACTTCAATTAACCCTATTTAAGTAAAGAAATAAAGACCCCCCATAACTTTTTTGTTTATGTTATTATTCCATTTTACCAGTAAGAAGCTATGGTATACCATCTTTTAGAAACTTCTGTCTTAGACTCTTATATTATAAAATAAAATGGAAAATAACTGTTCCAAGCATTAATATGTTAGCTCTTAATCTTCTACTTGATACTTGTTCATGCTATAACTTTGGACAAGCCCCTTATTTTGAAAATGGCCATAAAAATATAGGGCTATTTGTAACCTCAAAAGCTAGTGAAAGTGACCTTTTGTAATCTACTTAAAAGTCAATGCAAATTCTTTGTGAAAACTAGTAAAGCCATACAGGTGATGGTGAGAGAAAGCTGGCTATCCACTAAGCTTGAGGTTGGTTCATAGCTTTGTGTGATCTTTCTACCTTATCCTCTCTCCCTGTCATCATAGCTCTAGGAAACAGATGATTCCACTGCAAGATTTTACTGTATTTAATACAGTTTTAATTTTTGACATATAGTGCTCAGCTGATTTATGAAATGTAAGTTAATTGATTGCACAAAGCCCATCATATTTAGAAAAAGAGATGCTAGGATAACAAAGAGAAACTGTTCATGTGAGTGCAGACTCGAGAAACTAACAAAAAATCCTGATGGCTGATGTGTAGTGGGAGAAGTGAATTCTGATGTGGACAACTGAGAATCACAGAAAATTGCTGCAAAGTGAGACTTCAGATATCACCAAATGAACTGATCTCAAAACTTGCTTTAGCCATGAGAACCTTTATCCAGCTACCTGTCAGATCCTCAGATAAAATGTAAAACGGTGCCAGAGGAATTCCGAAAGGCACCAAGAGCTCCAGCTGCTCCCACCGTGGTCTCTGTGCTGTTGGGCCTTCCTGGGAATGCAGCTTGAAAAATACTCATCTAGTTATAATGCAAATGTCTTATTCTTAAGATAAAGGAAACAGAACTAGGCAGGTAATTTTAACTGGTGAAAATCACATGACGTTGTTCAAAATATTTCTAGCAATTAGTGCTGGAATAATTGACCATCTAGAGCTAAAATCAAAACAAACATAAAATGAAATGAAATGAAAACCACTAACAACAGACACCTACTGAAATCCTGTACCTCATATAAAAATGTAAAGCTATAAAATGAAGGGGAAGAACAGAATATAAAATTATCAGGATTTCAAATACACAGATGTTCTTAGACTCAATGCCAAAAGCACACCCATCACAGAAAAACTGATAAATTGAATGTCCTCAAAATTAAAGATTAAAAAAAATTAAAGACAGTTGCACTCCAAAAGCTAGCACAAGTATCTAGAATATAGGAAGGAATCTCAAAACTCAAAAGGGTAAAAAACAAACAATACAATTATACTGTAGGCAAAAGACTTGAACATACATTTCACCAAAAATAACATCAATGTCAGGTAAGCCATGTTTAACATCATTAGCTATTAGGTAGATGCAAATTAAAACTCCATTGAGATACTACTACAGACCTACTAGGAATAAAAAATAGTGCTGATGTCAAATGATAGCCAGGGTGGACAGTGACTGCCTTATGTACTCATTGCTGGTAGGAATGTAAAATGATACAGCCACTCTGGAAATGACTGGATAATTTCTTTTAAAATTTACATTGTGATTACTATGGGATTCTATAATTGCCTTCCTACATTTTTAATCACAGGGAATGAAGGCAGCAAAAAAATGCTCACCCAGAAGCTTGTACATAGATTTTTATAACAGCTTTCTCTATTTCATAATACCCTCAAACCAGAACCAACACAGCTGAACTTCAGTGGTGCATATTGAAAGAGCAGCATGTTCTCAAGATTCAAATGACTAGAGACATTCAGAACTCACCTCTTCTGCCCCAAAGAAGACCTCATATAATTGGAGTGCAGGACCGTTTTTAGGTGAGGGAAACCAGCATGAGTGAGATTGGAACTTGGAAGAATCCAGAGACCCAAGACACCAGCAGAGAGAGAAAAACAAGATGGCCCAGCATTCCTACCTGGCTCCGCTGCTGGAAGAGGAGGACTGACCCTCTGCAGGTATAAGAGTGCAAGACTCTCACGAAACTTTCATAGAGATGTTGATAATCCTAGATGCAAGCATAGAGCTCACCTACATAAATAATCTGAAATCTGCACGTTAGTTTTTCTGTAAAAAAATTTCATATAGTCTCCACAAACTTCCAGGGAGCTACTGCCAGAAACTATCTTGAGAAGGGGCCTACTCTCTGAGTCAGAGTTGCTTTGAGAGCCAAAAACCTCTGCATAATCTTATCTCTGCTACTCCACTGACATTCTACCACATGGGCTAGGGTAGCTGCCCCAGAAAGGCAACTTGTTCAAGTAGTACAGGGGATGATACTATGACATAGAAGGTTCTAATTCATTATTCATAGCCAAGAAACTACAAAGAGACTACATCATGATGCCCATCTTGAAATAAAATCAACACTGTATAGCAAACCATGCATGCAACGAATCATCAGGGAAAAAGCTGCTTACTTAGAAAGCCATCTCATAATGTTAAATGTATGTGGACAACATTCTACAATTAAGATGCAGACTGGCTGGGCTGGAGATTTAGCTCAGTGGTTTTGGCATCTGCCTACAAGCACAGAGCCCCAAGTTTGATCCCCAGGAACCACATACAACAGTGCCGGGCATGGTGACTCACACCTGTAATTTCAGCACTCAGAAAGCAGAGGCAGGAGGATTGCTGTGAGTTTCAGGCTTGCCTGGGCTACGTAGTATGCTAATGGCCAGCCTGAACTACAAAGTGAAACTCTGTCTAAAAACCAGCAACAACAACAAAAACAAAAGATACATACTGGCTGAATGGATTTCAAAGCAACACCCAAAAGATGCACTTTAAGGACTTAAGAAAGCAAGAAAAAAGTCAAATGTAAAAGCAGTAAAATAAATATCAAGAAAAGTGCAGAAATAAATGAAATAGTTCTTTTTAAATAATAAAATTGATAGGCCTTTAACTCAATTAACAAGGAAAAAAGGAAAACCCAAATAAAGAAGATATAAAAATGGAAAGGACCATTAGGGATTATTATAAATACTCATATATTATCAAAGTAGAAAATTTAGAAAAAAATGGGGAAATATGTACACATGTAAGACTTACCAAAAGTGAACTATGCAAATATAAAAAAAACCTGAATAGAAAAGAGTAGATCAGTAATAAAACATTTATCATCCTTGAAATGCTCAGGATCAGATGGCTTCACTGTCAAATAGAACCAAACTTCTAGAGAATAATAAGTATCAATTTTTCTCCAACTAATCTGCAGAACTGAAAGGAGAAAAACTTATATAAACTCATTTTATGATGCCAGGATCATTCTGTCTCCAAATTCACATAAAGACACAATGAGAACAAAGTATCTCTTCATATCCTTGATGAGCACAGGCACCAAATGTATCAAAAACTGTAACAAATGGAATTCAACAGAAAATCAAAAAGATCACTCACTGTCATCGAAATGGTTTCACTTTAGGGGTACAAGGACAGTTCAACATACACAAATCAGCAGATGCGATGTGTCACAGCAAAGCCCAGGGTAATCATCATATGATGATCTGAACAGATATAGGAAAAACATTTGGTAAAATCCTAATTGGTAATTTCCTCATGAAAGCTCTGAACAAATTGGGCACAGAAGGATTGTACCTCAACTTAATAAATGCTGTTTATGACAGACTCATAGCTAATATTTCACTGAATGAGAAAAAGCTGAAAACATTTCTACTTAGATCAGGGATGAAACAAAGCATGTCCACTCTTACTACTTTCATTCAATATGGAACTAGGAGAGAACAATCAAGCAACGGAAAGAAATAAAAGAGATGCAAATAGTAAGGGAGAAAGTCAAGCCATCCCTGTTAGCAGATAATGTGTTTTTTATATAGAAAAAACGAGAGCCCACCGACATGCTATTAGAACTGACAGTCAATTCAGTAAATACATAAAAGTCAATGGTTTTTCTACATGGCAAAAACAAACCAATTGAGAAAGTTGTCACATTTACAATAACCACAAAACATCTAGAAATAACAGATGTTTTTACCAAGGAAGTAAAAGGCCAGTATGCTAAAAATTACAGAGCACTGGTGAGGGAAATTGAACAAGAAGCAAAATGTCAGAAAGATTTCCAATATTAATCGATTGGAAGAGTTGATATATTAAAATGTCCATACTATGCAATGTGATCTACAGATGTAATGTAATCACCATCATCATACTAATGATATTCTTTATGGAAGCAGAAAGAACAACACTAATATTCATATGGAAACCCAAAGGAACCCTGAATACCCAATTCACTCCTCTGCAGGAAAAACAAAGCATATTCTTTCAATAAATATGGCTGGGTAAAGTTGATATCCACATGCAGGTGATTGAAACTTACCCTCATCCCTCATCATAGAAACAGTCACCTCCAAGAAAATCAGATACCCCAATATAAGACCCGAAATTTGGCATCTACTGTAATAAAACAGGAAAAATACCTTGAGACATTCAGATGAGGTAAATGCCAGAACTAAAGTCATGTCAGTAGTTAGGGATGGGATGTCTAACACATTAGAAACAAAAGCACAGGGAACAAAAGCAGAACTGGGCCAATGGCGTTATGTGATACTCAGGAGCTTTGGTGAAGAAAGAGAACAACACAGGGAAGAGACAGCTCACAGGATGTGAGAAAACAGTTTGCACCTTTCGTATGACAAGGGACCGATAGCTAGAATGTAGAGAAAACTCAACAGCAAAAAAATTAGATGAACAAGACCCAGAAAAACAAGTACAATGTACTGCATATTTTCTCTCCTATATGTAAATTTCAAAAAGGAGATGTGACAACAAACTAGTGATTGCTAGAGATTGGAAAGCCTTGAAGGATGGGGGGATGGGTAAGTAGTGGTTGAATTTGGTCAGGGTGAATTGTATGAATGACTTATTATTAGTCACACTAATAATAAGAACAATTAATAATAATGACCCTAGGAATAAAAACAATTAATACATGTTAATAAGAACATTGCTGAAGGCATATTGTGGAAAATCATTAAGGAACTAAAAAGGAACAAATATTAATAAATGTAACAGCTGAATGAATCTCAAGAGAAATTGAGTGGAAGAAAAACAAAGTAAAGGGTACATAGTCTGGGATTCTACCTGTCACACTCTTGAAATGACAAAGTCATAACAGTAAAAACAAATAGGGATTGTCAGAGGATAAAGGATGGGAGGGATGTGCCTGTAAAAGGATAACATAGGATTCTTGGGAACAATTATTATGATCGCTGTTTTATGGAGGAGACTTAAGTGAGTGAAGTGCTGGATCTAACGTTAGGTAAGTAGTCACAAGCTTCGTAGTCAGTTTTAGGTCCATCTTCTTACTCCAGAATCTGTAGACCTTCTTGATACCATAGATTACAACTGTCACACAAAGTCATTGCTTCTAACCATTTTGTCGCTCCATCCTCTCAATTATCCACTAGGCAGAGAAGAAGCAAAGCCACACAAACACATACTTCATATAAACTTTTGTATGCAGAACCAGGGAGTAGAGGGAGTGGAGCCTTACTAGGGAAGCCCCACATTTCTCCTGCCCAGCAGGTGTACAGGTGGGGCTAGAAAGCATCTAGAGCCCAGACTGAGATCTTAGACAAAGAGTTGTTATGGGTCTACTTGACTACATTGGTTTACCGGGCTGAGTCCATTCAGGCAGAGATGTTTACTGTAGGAGATAACAGAATCAGTTAAAGATACATTCAAAAAGCCCTCTGCTGCAATCTCTGTATGTCATCTTTAAGGTTAAGATACTTCACTTTTACAGTTCACTTGCACAGTATCATGTGAATCATTTGTAATAGACTAGTATGAAAGCAAGCCTTCACTCCGTATGAGAAATTTCCCCTTTCAATTGCCAGAACAGATTACTCCATTGATAGCGCCATCTTGGGCCTTATGAATGCATCAGAAACAATAAAGGCTCCTTGCACAAATGGAGACAAGACGATTAACTGCTGCTCATGCCCAAGAGGCCTCCTGTGTTATGGAATATCTACGAGAACACCATCTCCAAGGACTCTTAAGATCACATCAGCAATCTGAAATACTGAAACAAACAATCCCAGCCTACTCCTTGTCCAGCAGCCTCCTAATTCCATACAGAGCTTGTCCTACTCCAGCTGCTCCTTTCATCCACAGTTACCGCTCCCACAAAGCCCTGTGCTCAAGGACTGGCTCAACCTCAACCCTCAGGAATGCAGAGACTATTGGTCCAACACTCTGATGGTACAGCACAGAATCACACTCTGGGCCAAAAAGTAACTGTCTTCAGCCACTGCCTTGTCACAGTTGGTTTTGAATCTTCCAAGGCTCCTCACCACCGATCACCTGTGACAGTTTAGATGGAAATGTCACCCCAAAGTCTCACGTGTTCAGAGGTGAGGCTTCTAAATAGTGATCAGATCATGGAGGAGCTCTACTCATGGGTGGATCCCCATTGATGAGTTCATGGCTGAAATGTGCTGCCAGGGGTAGAGCCTGGTGGGAGGAGCTGGGTCACTGGCAGTGTCTGCCAGAAGGGGAATCTCATTCCTGCTTCCTCTGTCTGCTTCGTGGTCACCATAGGTTCAGCAGCTGTCCACTACCATGCATGTTGCCACCAGGCCTTCCATCATGCTGTTTCTGTCTTGAAGCCATAGGACCATGGACCAAAATTCCTAAAACCATGAGCCAACATAAACTTCTCCTTTAAACTGACCACTTCCAAATATCTCCAAATGGATCCAGGTCAGAGTTGGATCCTGTAATCCAATATCAGAGAGAGAAAAGAGAGAGAGAGAGAAGGAAGACAGCAGCCAGATGTGGCTCATTACAAAGGCCCTTGGTTCAAATCCTAGCAGAAGCCCCCATCCAGGCTGGATGCCACGCCTTGGCCTAAGCCTTTCTCCAGCCACCCTAGATGACATCTCCCCGTTTCCCGCTGCACACTCTCTGGAGACCACCCCCCTGTCTACAACTGCGTCCCTAGCTGTTGCCTAGAGACTCTTGTGCCCCACTAAGCTAAGAAGGGCTGGTGCTTGTTTATCTCTAGACTTTCAGTGTCTAGCAGAGAACCTGGCACAGACAAGGCAGAGCAAATGTTTAATGAATGAAGAAGGGAGGAACTCAAGCGAGCGAGGACACGTGGCTCAATGTTTCCAGCGTGGGGCTTGTTTCCATGGTGATGGACGCCAATGTAGCATCACCACCCTCATTTCCAGTACCTACGCGTTATTCTTTGTCTGCACTTCAGAGGGGATGGCTGTGTAAAAGCCTCAGCAGGTGGGCTGGTTCTCTAGCCCCGTTAGCAGCTTGGGAAAGCGGACTCTTTAGCCGTGGACTCCGGTTTGTAAATAAGAGAAGGTTGAACCCAACCAGCTGTTTTTCCTTGTTTGCCTAGAAGTCCGGCCTGTCAGGACCCCAGACCTGCCAACCACCGCTCACCCTTAAGCCGGAGCCCACAGGGCGTCTCCACCACCCGAAAGTCCCCGCGATCCCCGCCCTGAGCCGCCCCTCCCCCCACTCCCTGTCCCCTAGCCGCGCAGAGCCCACCCTCCTGCCGCCGGCTCTCAGGGCTTGCACACTTGGCGTCCTCTGGCACATTCGTCTCCGCCCTCCCACGCGTTCCACCCCCGGCCTCTCGGACTTGCCTGCGACAGACTTTTCTTGGTACCAGGTTTGCATTAGGCGCTGTGGTTGTTGACAGAAAAGTTAGGAGACACGTATCAGGACTCTGAAATGCGTCACAATTTGGCTGGACACAAACTCCGTAGGGAGAAAGAGATCCGCTCACTGGGCCTCACGAAGATAGTTCGGTCCTACTCAGCCAAGATGAGAGGACAGAGGGAGCCCTTAGAAAAACAAAAGACCTCGTTTACACACACACACACACACACACACACACGGAAGGAAGGGTCTCGCTGTCTCCAGACCTCCCTGTGGCTCCAGCTCAGAACAGGATGCGGCCCACCCCACTTCTTCCCGGCCCTCCAAACTTGTAGAGTCTCCAGTGACAGACAGTGGGACAGGTCTGTTACTCAGCAGGACTTGGTGCATGTGACCGAGAGAGTTTAAAAATAAACCTGGCCAGGAGAGTATACCCTTTCTCAGAGAGAGAGAGAGAAAGAGAGAGAGAGAGAGAGAGAGAGAGAGAGAGAGAGAGACAGAGAGAGAGAGAGACAGAGAGAGAGACAGAGAGAGAGAGACAGAGAGAGACAGAAACAGAGACAGAGACAGAGACTAGGAATACTAACTAGCTAAGAGCGTTTGGCCATCAGTTAAGTGACGTTTTTGGGACAGTGCAAAGGACTTTTCTTCAAACTAGTTGTAACCTAGATTTTTGCTCTAAAGCAGATAGAACCTCAGCTCACAGCTCATTGACTTTACCCATTGGCCGCGGTGGCATAAGAGCAGTGTCAATAGGCAGCTTTCTATACAGCAATCACTGAGTCCTGTTACAGAGGTTGTGGTTTATGATCTGAAATCTAAGATCTGGCTTTGGTGCCTGTGGAAACATAAAGTCCATAGAAGGAAATTGAAAGCATTTCCAACCCAGATACAATTATTAGCAAAGTGGAAACGAGAACACTTGAGAGGTTGTAGTTTTATTTATTTTTTTATGAGTTACCATTTTTCCCCATTTAGTTCCCCATTTAGCGTATATTTAGAGTTATGAACTGAATCAGTTATGCCTTTAAATACCTCTTTAACATCTCAGAGAGAAAGCCATAAACTTGTCTTTGCTTTACGTATCTCAACTCTTTCAATTGAGCCATCATGGGAGGAAGTAGTTGATGACCTTATACAGGAGAGTTATTGTGAGCATTTATAAAGCCATCCTGCTTATGAACTAAATTTATTATGTTTGCTGGGTTAATCTGTTTTCTCTAATCGGACACTTAATCATCCAGTCTCCTCCCTGCATTATAGATTCACGAATCTGAATTGAAGAGAGTTGCTCAGTCTGGGCAGAATGATAAATTATCTTTTCATTTTGGGGGTATTTGTGATTAAATGCCTCATAATAGAATTAGAATGAAATAAATGTTGTAATTTTAGTTCCAGATTCCTGCCAGGTATAGATAAAAATGTATTCGTTTAAGAGCAAATCCAATTCAGCACCTAGATGAAATTTATAGAAGCAGGCAGCTTTGTAGTATAGAAGAGCTGAATTCTTCCTTTTTGTAGATGACAGAGATAGGGGATCACTCCCTGGTACTCTATTATGAAAAGCGGTAGAATCAACATTTGCATTCAGAAAGAAGGCGGAATTATCCCAGGGCAGTGATGGGTAAGGTTTCCTTGAATCTGTAATCTCCCGCTGAAATCTCCAGGGCTGTGGTCTGTGAGGCGAGTTGATGTTAGTTAAATTACAACCAGGTAACCAACTTGGCCGTTGCTGTCATGGAACGCAGCACGTAGGTGGCCAACTCATTTGCTGCTTAGCTGGGTTGTAAGGTCTAAACATATTGAAATAATCCTGATGGAGTTTATTCAATCATGTCTGTTGTTCAGTAAAATCTACCTTCTCTCAAAAACATTATGAGGGAACAAGAGCCGTTCTTTGCCTTTTTCACACATGGAGAAGACAACCAGTTGACATCGTATGATATCAGACCAAACCTCAGATGACCCTAAAGATTGTGTGCATGTGTGGATACCTCACAACAGCAAGGCTCTTTCATATCTTTTGTGTGATTTGACCCTCACAGGACACCTGTATGTACTCAGGTCCTGGCAGTTGCTGGGGAGCCTGTGACATGAAGCGTGTGTTCACAGCCTGCAGGTGTAGAACTGAGATTAGGCCCCTGAAGGTCTTACATTTATTTGTTTGTTTTATGGTACTGGGATTGAACCAAGGGACTCTTCTCCCACTGAGCCCAACCCTACAGCCTTTTTATATTAAAACACACATTAGCATTAGCAATCCTTTGAATATTTTGAATATTGAACACTTTTAGAATGTTCTTACCACACAGAAAAAAATCAGTATAGGATGAGGGTAGTTATGCTAAATGCACTGATAATTATGAATTATTATAGGTGCACTAAAACATCACACTGCACTGCCTAGCTACATACAACTATTCTCTGCTTATTAAAGACACACTTACAAATGCAAACAGAGCAAGAAGTGGATACAAATAAAATATTCTAATAATTATTTTAAGGTTAAAATGAACAACACTGTCAAATGGAAAAATTCCATAATAATAAAAGGCCTGCCCAAGTAGAGGGTGAAGGAGCCTTGTGTGGAAGGGTCTTGGCTTCCCTGAGACACCTTTCCAGGTAACACAGAGGGTGTTTTCTAGCTACGTCAGGATAAGGGGTGAGAGTGGAGAGAGTCAATCAGAGAGTTTAAACCTCAGCCTCCCACATCCACACTGCTAAAGTGGCAGATTTTTGAGACAAATCTACTTAATTTTTTTTTGACATAAACTGCAGAAGCTTCTCATTCACCATGCTTTTGGTATCCTTAGTCAATACAACTGCACCTCGAGATCTGTTTCCTCATAGGTGCCGTGAGCAGGGCACACTGTGGCTGCTGGCGCTCGCTCCCTTGGAGGGCCTGTGCTTGGTGAAGTAGGCCCAGCCATCGCAGGGTGGGCAGGGGGCAGACAATGGAAACAGAGGAGAATGATTTGATGTGAGTCAGATCAGAGGCATAGAAACCTATCAGTATATGGCAAAGAAGGACATCTGTGTTTTTTCTGAAGAAGCAGCCTGTATTCTGCAGAACAAAGACAATGAAAAAGTCCTAGGTGGTAAGACAGAAATCCAGGGTTTTAATCTCAGGTCTACTACCTGCTAACTGAGTGACACTCTGGCGCTGCTTCTTTAGAAAGTTTCTGAGTCTCAGTTTATAATATGTGAAATGCAATATGTACTGTCTTTACACATTTGTGAATGGTCATTTATGTATCTTAATCTATGACAATAACACACTTAAACTCAAATTCAAATATTACACACAGGTGTCTTTGAAAACAACACAAATTTTACCATATTTAGGACTAAAATGGCTAAGTAATATAAATAAAACTCCTGCTTTATACCCTCATTTATCTCTTTCATTTCTAAGTTCAGAGCAAGTTTTCTTATTCATCAATTGTAACATTTACGTTTTTTATCTATATATAGTCACTTAAAAGGGATACTGACAGTGTAGTCAAGGCTTTATGGCCTTTTCCTGGTCTAATAAATAAAAGCACATCACTTAAAGGAGACTACAATATAAATGATTTCAGGGACTTTGCCCTATGGGAAAAATCATGTGTGTTTGGGAAAAAGTAATTCTGATTTTTGCTCTGCAAAATGCTAAATTTCTGCACAAAATCTTAAAGCACAAGTATTTACAGGACTCTTGGTGACAAGAAAAGCGACAGTAAATGTGCTTTAGCCCTGAAATTCATGTATCCATGGAAACGAGTGAAATTCGGCAAGCACACATGCTCACAGCTACAGTATTTATTGGAGGACTATGTCGGTGATCAGTGGGTTACTATGCTGTGAAATGCTGGCAGATTGCTAGAGAGACTCGGCTGGGCCCGATCAGGCTGTTTTCCTCTGCTGAATGTACTTACAAGGAAATTCAGAGATCTCAGATGTCACTGAGAAAAAGCATGTGATGTGTGTACTTGGATCTTTCTGCATTCTTAAATCAAGTTTTTCATCACAAAATGCTGGAGAAGCCGTCAGCCTTTCCCTCTCTCCACACATCTAGTATGTGTTCAAAAACTCTCTAGCTTTTCCATGTACCAAGATGCATTTATTACACGGGTGATGGGACAAAATACCACATGTTTCATCAGACTGATGATTATCGGGAATTTCAATGTGTCCCTGTTCAGGGTTTCCTAATGTACAATTGCATTCAAAACAGAAAGCTTAAAAATCATCTATACATATCTGAAGTGTTTCTAACTAAAGATCAACACACTAATGAAATAAGAAGTAACACTGTTTATAAAGGTACACGCACAGCGTGCCGTTCGCTTAACATCTGGGTATCATTTCATTTCGTGCTTGCAACAGTCTTGACAAGTATTACAAATCTCCTTTCCACTCCACTGCTGAGTCCTGGATTCTTTCTCCAATATTATGATAGATGTTGATAACTTGCAAATGATCTGTACGTGGAAACAGAGACAATATTATTAAGGAGTCCTTAAAAATACATTGTGTTTTGATCTCAGAAGTTTCCTATCACACTGTTTTTATGTTTTGTCTTCTCACAACGCACTGACCAGCATGGTAGCCACTGGCCACCTTTGGCAACTGATCACAACTATGGCTGCTATCGTGTGGAAACTAGATTTGAACATATGGGGTTTAATGAGCACGCTGCTTTGTGGCATCTGTTTAAGGATTTCTAATACAGTTGCTGAACTACTTTAACATGTACAGAACCAGCATTGTATTTCCATTGGAAAACTTTTCTCTCATGAAATCTAGAGTTTTCCAGAAGGCATTTGCTGTGGTTCAGGTCTAAAATTCCCCCAAAGTCTCATGTGTTTGGAAGGGGATTGGCTCATGGATGTGCTAACTCATCAGTGAACGCATCTTCATTCCTCTTCCTCACCCTCTTCCCCTTCCTTCTCCTCCCCTTCTCCTTCCTGCTCCTCTACTCTTTCTTCTTCTCTTCCTTGTTTTCCTCCCTCCTCCTTCCTCTCTTCTCCTCCTTCATCTCTGTCTTCTCATTTGATAAATGCCAGTCTATATGGTCTTGCAGTTGACATGCCGCACATTTTACCAGAGTAAAATTACCCTCATTGACTGCTTTCCTCTACAGTGTCCCCAATTACCCTTCTCTCTGTGGACCACACTTCTCTTTTCTCCTGTGCCGTTCCTCATGGCAAAACTTCGGTCAGCAAGCCAACACTCTTCTCCTGTGTTGTCCCCATGAAACCCTGCTAGCCCCACACACTCAGAGCTGCCAGTTTCCTGGGAGGGTGAAACAAGGCCTGGCAAGTGCGAGGGAGGAAATGGACGCAGACACATCCTGCTGTCATGAGACAGTAGCTGAGACTATGTCGTTATTATTATTATTTTCATCTGAACTCAGATGATAGCTTGAGTCATAATCTGAATACTTACCTGTAGGTTGCACGATATTCTAATTTGTATATATGTTTTATTTTGGAGACAGGGTTTTGCTATGTCTCCCAGACTGGCCTCAAGCGCCTGGGTTGAGCTGTCCTCCCACTCCAGCCTCCAAAGTAGCTGGGACTGCAGTGCACACCACTGTGCTCGGCTGGCTTCGTGACTCTTGTCAAACATGTTTTTAGCTCTTGGGTCTCAATTTTACTTTAATTCTAGTTTATATTTAATGAATAAATATTATGAGTAAACCCTTCCCCAAGGGGTTGTCATGACTTAAGACCCTAGGGATTCAGTTTGAATTTGTGGGACTGGGGAAGACAAACACGTGAAGAAATAAACATTTGCTTCCAGGTGTCTTCTTAAGGACACTTTTGGTTGCATGTAAGAAAAGGCCATATTAATCTTTGGCATTAAAAATAGGAGTTTGTTTTTCTTGTATTTTAAGAAATCTGCATAGAATCAATTGCTGGAATAATGTTCTCCATCCACCAACTCTGTTGACAAATTCTGGTGATTTGACTTTAACTGTACAGCTATATTCCACTCTGTGGCTCGGATCACTTTCACCTTTATCCAGTCACTGATATTCTTGTGATTTTCTTCTAACATGTCTCCCTGTTTCCTTCTTTGGTGTCTTTTAAAATGTTTTCTATGTCTGACAGCTAGAATAGTGCTGTTAAAATGGATGTACTCTGTTATTCTTCCCCTCAAACTCTAATGATTTCTTACATCATTCACAATCAAATCTAAACATCCTTATGGTAGCCTCTAAAAGATCTGGGCTTCAAGAATCTCCCTTGTCTCATTTTGTTCTTTTTGCTTGCTGTTCCTTCACCTGAAATTGTCTGGGTTTTCTGCTTCCTGAACACCCTGCATGTTTACCTACATTCCTGTCCACATGTTATTTCTTTTCCTCCTTGTCTCCCTTCTATCACACCCCCAAATCTGCGTGGCTGGTTGTTTTATTTCCTTCAGAGAAGAAAATAAAATTTATATAATATCATCATATCACTCTCAGATCCTTTAACTTGTTTAATTTCTTGCCATTGCTCTAAACTCTGCCTGAGATATACTTATTATTGACTGCTGTGCTCTCTATCAGAATGAAGCCGCTTATAAATGGAAACATTTATACTGGTAGAGTGTCTTAAATATAATCCATATCTAGGGCTGGGGATTTAGCTCAGTGGTTCCGGCGCCTGTCTTGCAAGCGCAAGGACCCGGGTTCGATCCCCAGTAACCACATACCATACTGGGCGTGGAGACTCATGCCCAGCAGCAACCAGTACCACATACCACAGTGCCAGGTGTGGTGGCTCACGCCTGTAATCCCAGCACTCGGGAGGCAGAGGCAGGAGGATTGCTGTGATGTGAGTTTAAGGCTGAGCTCAGGGTCAGCCTGAACTACAAAGTGAGATCCTGTCTCAAAAAACCTTAAAAAAATAATCTATATCTAATAAAATGGTTGCTGAATGAATACTTCAACAACACAGCAAGGGACAGCAAGTCCCTTTGTCAGTTTCCCATAATTCCCTTAGCCAGCTCCTCTTTGAAACAAGATGGCTGATGGAGCCCCTGCCATCATCTCTTCACATGAACACTTTCAGAAATAAGAGGCAGTCAGGACAAGCCTTTTTCCTTCAATACTTCTCTCTTAGCAGAGAGACTAATGCCTCTCCTTGAATTTTCTAGCTGATTTTTCTTTATATTTTATTGAATAGAACCAGGTCAAAGACTGGCCCTATTTATAACAAAGATTTAGAAATATTTATTTTTTTCTAGCGTTTGGAGGGGGAGGTACACAAAGGGAGACAATGTAATTGATAAAACTCCAATGCTAACAAAATGCCGTTATTAGCACATACTAATTTTCTCTATTACATGGCAGATTGGAGATTGGTGAACTGTAAGTTCCTGAGCACACAATGAAGTACTTTTGCCCTGTAATGCTTCTGATTTTTTCACCCTTCACATCTTCAAAATGTAGTCATTTATATGACAAATCTATCCAATTAAATAACTGTTTTTATTAAATGAAAACAGTTTTAAATAATTAGGCAGAAAAATTGCTTATATAACTCTATAATTAGTGAAGGTGGCTAGAAGGGTATATCAAAGGGACAGATTAAACAAAGGAGGCATCCGTCAGAGCAGGAGAAGAGGGAAACTGAGAAATCTGTGAAAGAGAAGCTGTCGCACCTGCAGGGCTGATGCACTGAAGGCAGGGCAGGAGCCAGAGGCGCTACCTTCCTGCCCTCCTTCAGATCCATACCATGTGCTGTAAAATAACAAAAACCAGGCTTTTGTTAACATTTGGAAATCAAACAGTAAGAATGCTACACAACAATGTAGTTCTCCTTTTGAAAAATGTACAAAAGCCTGGTCGCGGCAGGTAGATCCCATAGCTGATGACTGACTTCCAAGTCCTAAAGGCCTCCGGGAAACACTCTAAGACTGAGGTGTCCCTAACAGATGACCATCTCCAAATCTCCCTTGAGCTAGTAGGGGATTCACGTATGAACCAAAGTGCAGAGAAATTTGAGGCCTCACATATTGAGTTAAGAGTTGAGAAAGCGACCTACACGGCACTCTAAAAAGAGAGAGAGGAAGCCTCTGTCCTGTTCTTGAGCATTCTGTGTCTTAGGCCTCTGATTCTTGAGCACAAAAGGAATGAGTTCATAACCCCAGAGCCCCAGAATCGGGCTGCAGTGTTTTGGGCCTCAAATTACAGGTCTCTACCCCACCTGTGTTCTCCTATAATCCCTGAGATGGAGGAAGAGCTTCTCACATTTCCCAAGAGATGGACAGCCTTCTTTTTTCCCCAGTACCAGGGATGGAACTCAGGACTTTGCCTTTGCAAGGCAGGAGTGACTGAGCTAAATCCCTGGTCGAGGGCCTCCCTTTGTAAATGAATGGCATTTGAGTGAATAGCCATTTATTTATCTTTGGCAAAAAATAAAAAGGCACAATGAGAAACAGGTGAAAAAGAAATAACTAAAATCACTGTGAAATCTTTTGTTAAATGTGGTATCTGGGATGAGGACCAAGGCCTACAGCCCCCAGCTCACATGCCCTGCATTTTAATATCAAAATGGCAGGGTCTCTCTCCAGTCTGTTAGAAATGACTATCATTCTTTCTGCTAAATGATCAAAAGAGAAAATAAGAAGAGATTGGCCATGGAAATGAACACATTGCCCTTGAGAGACTCTGATTCTCAACTAAATGATTACATTTGCCTGGGGTGAACTCATGCCCAGATGGACCCTGAGGTGAAGAGAGATCACTTGCTCGGCTGCAGGTTGTTCCAATGTCTTCACACAAAGCAGTGTGACCACAGCTGGTTACTTAACTTCTCTGTTCTCCTGTGTTCACATCTGCCTTGAAGACCCACCTGTTTGGGTTAAGGTGAAGACTAAGAAAAGTACCACACTAAATACTTAGAATAATGTCTGGTAAAGGTTGCTACGCAAGTACACATATTATTTGGAAATGAACATTGGAAGAACATGACAGAAATAGATGCATGACAAAGTAGATCTAAAGATGTAGGGGAAATATTTTATTTGTAAGCAAAAAATGCTAAATTTGTACCTAAGAAATTAATGTACAGTGAGATACTTATATCAAAAGATTTTAAAGACATTGTCCTGTGCAAAATGAGATCACAGTTGCCCAAATCTCCTACTTTAGATAATAGAATTTGACTCTTCACATAACTGGTTGGAAAATTTAACCAGGAATGAGTCATTCCCCCTGGAAACTAAATCAGGGGAAGCCACAGATTTAGCTCAAGTGACTTTTTGTTCTGCCCAGACCGTCTGATCTGTGCCATGGGGCTAGAGAGCTGGTTAAACAAGTATCTTCAAGGCTGCCACAAATGCTCCCTCCCCTGGCTTTTAAGCAGATAACTAATCCTCAGTCTTCCCAGACTGCCTGGAGCTCAGCTCTTTAATGGCAGACTTTTGAGCAGTGACTCTCTCTGGCTTATGGCTGTAAGAGATGTCAAATATCCTTTGGCTACTGATTGGCAGAATCAGTCTTATCCAGCTAACACTGTCAGCTCAGTGCCAGAGCCTGAGAATTTACATGGAGCGTACTGTTCAGTGAAGTTATCTGAGCCAAATCGGTTCGTAATGGGCCTGGTGGCAAAGACATATGTGATGGCGGCTGGCTCCATGGCATGGCAGCAGCACAGCAGGGGTTTATCTGAAGCACACAGTAGTGTGTGCCATCCTTATTCTTTGTACTTTTGGCTACTGAGCTCATAAAGGTATTGTCATGGCATCTCACACCCATATCCAGGTTGACCATGGATGTAACTTCTGGAGAACGGCACTGCAGTCTCTAAAGGACTTGAAACATGGCTGAAATGAATATAGAAGAGTTTAGAAACTAGTTTAAGTGGGAGGAAATGAGAGCAGGCCTGTATGTTCTGCCACCAGCAAAGGGTGCTGGCTTTGTGTGCTCTTAATTTTTCTGCCCACTCTGCACCACGCATCCTGATCTGACCTCCAGGAAGCCATTGGTGATTTGGTTGTATTACTTTCCTGATTCAACCCTTTCCTACCACCTGCAAGGCCAAGCATGAATTCCACTGGCCTAGACACTAGATGGCACTAGACCTTTCATATCCATCTCCTACTGTCTCCTTCCTCTCTGACCAGCCATCTCCAGTCTCTGTGTCATGTGTTCTAGCCACATTGAACCATTTCAGGTTCTCTGACCATGACCGATGCCATCTTTTCTGTCATGTCTATCATGGTTGCACCACCTGTTTCAGTTATCGTCACTCCACATATTTCGAAGCCCGGTGTGGAACACTCTACAAATGAAGCAGCATTTCTTTCTTCTCCCTCTTTGCAACACTCTAATACTTTCTCAAATAATGCTTCTCTCATAACACTTCTTCAGTAGACTGCAGGCTCCTTGGTACCAAGATTAGGTGCTACTCGCAGTCTTTGTTTTTAATCTGGAACTCAGGATTGCGAGTTGAAGGTGGTTCAGTGCCCAGCAGAGGAATGAGAAAAGGAACGAGCCTTCCTTTTATTTTCCATCTCCTTTCACTATCATTCCCACCAGGGAGTTATTTTGCTAATCACAAGTGCCAGTTGTCAGTGGCCTGATGTCTCATCCCTGCAAGACCTCAAATCTGAAGAAAGGAAGGGGCAGCTCCTGGCCTCCTCAAGGGCGAATGAAGGATGATGTACGAGAGCTCCGAGCACAAAATCATAAGCTGATAAACAGCTGCCCCGCCTCACCTGCTGTCATCAGTGCTCTCCCAGAAGCTGCTTGCGAATTCGGCTTTCCGACAAGTCCTGAGCTTTGCAGCAGCCTCCCTGCTGATTTGCTTGCTGGCAGAGCTGAAAGGTACCAGTCTGTAATCAGGAGGCGTGAATCCTGCTCTTGGCTCTGCAACTTGAAATCCATACGACTTCATGTAGGAGGCTCTGCTCAACTGTGCACAAAATAAGGGAAACAATTCTTCCTCCTCCCTTGCTGACCTCACTGAATTCATGTGAAATTCAGAGGCTGTGAGAATTTGAAATCACATTATAGCACAGAAAGTTCACCAGGGGGACAGAAGGCTGGAATACAGCTTTATTTATACCTTGGGCCAGACTGTCTGAGGTTTTTCACTGGATGTTTTCTTCTGGAAGATCAAATTAAAGGCCAGGCCTGGAATATGGGCATTTCTTTAAGAAATTAAGTTAATCTCAATGTCTGAGACGTATCTTATTACCCAGGTGAAAGACCAAACTCTACCAAGCATTAAGAACCTGGGACCTTTTTTACAGAGTCCTCTTTCAAGGTATTAGGTATATCTGTCCATATTTCCTGACTTCGTTTACCCACCTAGGACTTGCTGGGTATTGATTACAGTTACTAAAAATCATATTCCAGAAATATCAGTGCACTGACTAGAGACCTGACCAGTTGGCCAAATGGACTTTCTTGTTTTGTCCTCTCAGCTGTGAGGTGTTTTGTCAGGCAGGCAATAAAGTTCACCCTCTTATTCATCTTAGAACACAATGATGATAAGTATATTTTAGTTAAAGGTATTGAAAGTCTTGTGACACAAATGACAAGGAAAACTGCTGTAAAGAATAATGATAACAATAGCTGACTCTCGCTGATGAGTCACTAGGTACATCAAACACTCTTAGAGATTCTTCTATATTTTCTTAAGCAGCAACAATCCTTGACGTAGGATCTCTTGAGAGCTCTCTTTTATAGCTGAGGAAAATAGTCACATAGCTTGAGAGTGCAGAATGGGATTTGGACCCACCTCTGCCTGATACACAGCTTAGGTGCTTAGATCTGTGTTAAGTCTTGGCCTGTGCAAACTCTGCTAGATGCTAACATTTCTCTCAGGACCACTGAAGAATAACTCTGGTAACATTTACCCTATGTTGTTTCTCTACATAGTCAACCTCGGCAAAGTGAGATGGGACAAGACAGGGGAGAGGATGATTATTTTCTATGCTGATTTGTCACTTGGTTATCTGAAAGGCTTTGTCCATTTTGCTCTCAGACATGGATCTACTTTTATTCAATCTGGCAATACATGCATCTAAACTTTATATTTATCAGACCGGGGATTTAGCTCAGTGGTTCTGGCCTCTGCCTAGCAAGAGCAAGGTCTCAAGTTCAGTCACCAGAAACCACATAAAACAATGCCGGGTGTTGTGACTCATGCCCATCAGCAATCAGTACCACATACCACAATGCCAGGCATGGTGGCTCACACCTGTGATCCTTGCACTTGTGAGGGAGAGGCAGAAGGATTGCTGAATTCAAGGCTGAGTTCAGGACCAGCCTGAACTACAAAGTGAGACTTGTCTCAAAAAAACTAAAAAAAAAAAAAAAAAAAAAAAATTATATATATCCTTCTCAATGCTATGTGTGGCTGGCTATATAAGTTATGTTTATGCAAACAGATAAAGATGGAAACCATATTATAGAATAGCTGTGTGTTATTCCCAGAGCTGACACAGCGGGAGGTGTACCCTCTTTCCCTCCTGCTTCTTCATTTGTTATATGAGATACAAACCAAAGCCTTGATAGCTGTGTTGGACTAGGAGGATGGAAGCCATCAGCACAGAAAATCATGTCAATACTGAGCAGGTGACTCTATCTCTTTTAAAGTTAGAAAATAAATTCTGAATCTTTAAGTAGATGTTACTTTAGTTTTCCTTTTATGTGCAACCCAAACTAATCTTAATTGACATGAAAATTACTTGGAAATTTTCTGCCTTTGCCTTTATTTTATAGACACTTCATTGTGGATCAACACTTCACTTACACAGAAATCATATAATTAGTTCTATTCTTTGTGTTTGGCTTTAATAAAACTAAGAAAAATAAATTTAAGTTGGAAAATGCTGAGTTTATTGAGTAAGATGAAATCTGAAGCTTCAATTATTTTTCCCGGCCCTAATTTAAATGACTAGTCGAGAGTTAATTGGATTTGAAGCCAACAAAGAGAGAGAAATATGGTTTCCTGTTATCTTCAAGATAGGCACATGATGAGAGGTTTTTTCCCTCCTTAGATTGTGGGTCAAATTCATTTTATGCACTATTTTGTAATAAATGACATAAACCACCCATATTGGGACTAGTCATGTAAATCAATTATGCCAACCAAAATATTCAAGTAGAATTTTTATGAATCTAGGATAAGTAATGAAATGTATGAGATCCAAGTATCTATCTGAAAAATCCCCAACTTTTTTATGTTTTAGAAAACTGAAACATAACCGCTGAAAAGGACTTTGAAAAGATTGACTTCTGATATGATAGTGTGAGGAGATGCAGAATTGTGTTCCCCAGTGGAACTCGTAAAATTAAACACACACACATACCCAGATTGGGGGGGGGGAGACCTTGAAAGCCCCTAAGAATGACCATAAGGACAAAGAGCAGCTGAAGATATGTCTTTCCAGACAATCTATAAATACTTGGTAAGAAAGGTGAGTGTTTGTGTGGTTCTCCATTCTCTCCTGGACAGGCCAGATGGAGACTGCATTCTAGGCAAGAATACAGGGCTCCTCTTCCCTTGGCTCTCCATTAGAAGGCAGGCTTTTTTCCTAGAAAGAATGAAATGGCAGAGTTTATCATTCTGCACCCAGCTGCCATGGTAGATCAGAAATTTCTAAACAGAGAAAAAAAAAATAGAATAGAGGCGTCATTAGGAGTTCTAGCTAATTCAGACTAGAAAGTGTTAAAAACAAACTTTACCAGAGAAATTTGCCTGGGAAATAGGTCAAGGATGAGGGTGGAGAAAGAGGAAAAACCAGATAAAAGAACGCACCAAATGACCTTGAGACTTGGAAAGATCAGAAAAAGAGCTGACAGACAAGACCCAGAGCCAACTGCACAAATAATAAGCCATCTCCTCCTTCCAATAAAATACAGAAGCAATCGAGTACCGTCGATGTCTACCCTCCTTAGTAACTTTAAGTTTACCAAGAACTAGGTGCCCCCTTGCCAATTAGCCACTTATCCCAAAGATAAGCCTTAAAAGGTACCCCAAGGACAAGTAAACAGAAAGAAGCTGCACATAGACCACCTATAGAGATGATTTTAGACAGAGGTGCCTAGAAACGAGTCCAGGTATGGCAAGTTCTGTGTTCTTTGGAGAGTCTCTGACTCTTCTGTAAAAGCAGTTGGGAATAAAGGCCCATGGGTACTCTATCTTTTGAGAGAACTCTACCCTGACTTTTTCCTGATCAGGATAGCTATCTACCGTCTCATTTCTCTGCCTTCCTTCTCTTTATGAAGTATCTTCCTTTTTTTTTTTTTTTTTCTTGTTTTTGAGACAGTGTCTCGCTTTGTAGTTCAGGCCGGCCCTGAAGTCAGCCTCAAACTCACATCACAGCAATCCTCCTGCCTCTGCCTCCCGAGTGCTGGGATTACAGGCATGAGCCACCATGCCCTGCACTGTGGTATGTAGTTCTGATTGCTGATGGGTAAAGTATCTTCCTTTTGTTTAACTTTGTTCCACTAATATTTTATTGGAGTTGAGTTTACAATCCCATTGGGGGTGTTTGGACAACAGAGCAGTGGTGCTCGCACCCCAAGTGGGACATCTTGGGTTCTTTGATCACAAGCCAGACATGACACCGCTGAACATAACCAAGAGTGAGGACTCTCTTCCTCCATTCCCCATCTCTCATAAAACAAATTTTTACCTTGAGTGTAGCAGGATGAGCAATAAATGGTAATGAATAAACAACTCAATCAAAAGACAGATATTGTCAAGTTGGATGAAAAAGATAAGCCACCATCAAAAGTATCATCTGAAGGATGATACATTTTTATTCAAAGACACAAACATGTTGAATGTGAAAGGAAAGGGAAAGATACATCACACAAATAAGCAATGCAAGAAAGCTGAAGCAAACAGTGGGTCGTCGTTAAAAGAGAAATGAGAGAATGCTTTGAAGTGAATGAAAATGAGTAGATGCACCAAAACACATAGCAATATAAGTTTACCAGATGCACTAAAGCTTCTTTGCTTAACTAATATAGTGCTTAACTCAGTGCCAATGCCAAATTATTGACTGCTTCTTCCTCTAAACTATAAAACCAAACTAAACCTAAAAATAGAAATAATGACTAGAGTAGAAATTAATGGCATTTCTCGAACATGATGTGTTGATATGCAAATCAAAACTAGCCCTTCACATACTCCCTAGGATGGCTGGATTTGAAAAGTCAAATAAATATTGCAAAGATCTATAGAGAATACAGAACCCTCATACCCTCTTGCTGGGAATCTTAAATGGTTCATCCCCTTGGAGAACGATCTATCACTTCTTCCAATGATTATAACCCAGCAATTCTATTCCTAAGTTCAGATCCAGGATGAATGAAAATATATGTCCACAGAACACTTGTATATGAATATTAAGTTGAAACATAAAGACAACCCAGGTGTTTATCAATCAAAAATGGGTAAACAAAATGATATATTCATAAAATGGGAACAACTTTTAGTTACAAAAAGGAATTAAGTACTGAAATTTGATATGACATATATAAGCCTTGAAAATATTATGCTAAATGAAAGAAATCCTGTAAATAAATAAAGGGACCAAGAGATAGAGGGAAGGAGAAGGAGATAGATGAAGAGGATAAAAACAGAACTAAGATGTGCTATGTACATGTACCAACTCCCCAGGAGGATGTGGTTATGTACAACAGTCATGTGCTAATAAAAATTAAAATTAAAAGTGACTGTTCCCATCACAATCCTAATTATTCTGAATTCCTATATTATATTCCCATTAATAATAGGATTCCTAACCTAGTCCCTAACATTATCACTAGCCACAGTGAGCAGTACCTTGAGTGTGGTAGCCACCATCACGTGAAAAACCAATAAATAGCAGCAACCATCATCATTTGTACCAACACTGTCCACACCTCCAACACACCTCAACTACTCAAAGTCTCACCTGTCTGCCTCTTCCATTTGGTTTCTAGAACTTTAAATTTAGCTTTAACTGTCTCATGGTGTCTGTATGTGTACCTGGAATTGTGCTTATGTGTATGTTTTTGTGTGAACTGGAAAATTTTCAGATTGCTTAAAAAAAGTCATTAAATAATCTGATTAAGGACTATTACTTATCACTAATGACTTCACTAAGAAGCTCAATTGTGCCCTTCTATGTGATAGCTGTTGAGTGTAAGAGCTCTGCATGTCCAGCTTTGTGCTTCTCTTCTTTCCCAACAGCTACAGTAGGTGTCCTGGGAGCCTTTTTAGCAGCTCCCTCTGAGGGCAAGAAAAGTGAAAAATGTGTATTTCTTCTGATTAGATGTAACTTAAGTAAGTTAAAATTGCCTGTTTTAGAGGATAGCACCAGTGACAGTGTGTGTGGCTTATTTGAATGTCAAATAATATTTTTTTAATGTAGTAGTTAAGGAAGGCCCAGCATTTCTCACCACAGAGGATAAACGTTGAAACTGTTATGTTCTGTCTCACCAGATAATGTGCCTTCCTCCCCTCTACCTCCTTCTGACTCCCCAAAGCAGACAGACTAAGGAAGCTGTAGTTGAAAGTTTTCATAAAATGGTCTGATAAAGCAAGATTTTGCTGTACTTGACTAACATTGCACCTGAACTCAGGCATCTGAATAATTATTTTTCTATTTTTGCAATGCAATTAAGTGGTGACTTTTCACAATGAATCAACCATTAAAGCAAAAAATCATTAAAATGCTGATATGAAATATGTGGTGTTTTGATTGCTTTAAGAGTAGGAACACTTTAAATTATCCATCTAAATATTCAAGAGACCAAGGTATGAGAATACATTTTAAAAGGGTAACCAACCATAATGTGCCATATTAACTACTTTTGTTTTAGGAATATTGTCTTTTCTACAAAGAAGTAAAGCGAGAACATTCTATTGTTAGAGTTCCAGATGCTATATTTTACAATATAAGGAATGAACTAAGGAGAAATAATAATTAATTGTAATTGAAGAGTAATAGCAAAGAAATATGAGTAGTCATAGGAGTAGTAATCTTTACTTCTTAAAAATTTCCCCATATATTAGTAGTTTTTTCCCTCAAATGTGCTATAGAAGTCAATGACATTATTGTACCTTATTTAGATATCTTGCTTAAATATGAAACTAGAAATTATGCTCTTTTACTTACACTGAATAAAGTGTTAATTATAGACCATCCAGGTATTGTTTTACTTTGACTTGACTTTGGATTTGTTGCTTTTTCTTGAAAATCAATATGTTCTCTGCTCTGGGTTTATCTCTAAAAGGCCAAGAATAAAAGATTGAACAATCTCTCCAGATTGTTTAAAAACTCACTAACATTTCCAGGTAGTTTATTTTGGATTCAGAAGAAAACAATGTAATATTTTTGTAAATCTGACCTCCATCACTTCTGTATTCTAGAGAAATTACAGAATTTATCTCAGGGGAAAAAATCACTCCTTCATTTATGAAAAACACATTAATGGGCCTTTAGTTACAAAAAAGGAAGGCCCCGGGCTAGTCTTGGAAATGTGGCAGTAAATTACTCTGAATAATAAATTGAAAGGCAGAACAGTTTTTTCCCAGTGGTACTGGGGCCCAGGGAATGAAAGTCTCTTATTTTAAGGCAGAACTGAAAGACATAATAACAATGACCAGTAGTCAAATTTCAGCAAGAGTCACTTTAGCCAAATGCTGTTGAGAATTACACAGAAGAACTTTGCATTTGTTGTTCTTTGAGGAGTGAAGATGGAACTGTGGTTGCCTGGGGTTGGGGGCGTGAAGTCCAAAGAGGGCTGAATTCTGAATGAAGACATTGAGATAATGGATAATTTAATTAGGAACAAGACTTTGGAGTAATAAGTCATAGATAAACCTTGGGGGAATCCTTTGTTAAACTTCCTGAAGTTAAATGGGATTAAGCTCAAGTTTTCTTACTTTGGGGCAAGGGCTGGTATGGGTGCTGCTGCTGCTGCAGAGAATGAAGAGTAATAAAAGCTATCATAAGAATTATGCCAGGTCCTCAAAAGGAAAATAGAACAACCATATGATCCAGAAATTACCTTTCTGGATACTGAAGAGATTGAAAGCAGAGACCCAAATATATTGTTGTACATACATTTTAATTCATCATATCCAAAATGTGAAAAAAAAAAACCCCTACAAACAGCCATCAATATATGAAAGAATAAGTAAAACTTAGTCTGATTTTTTGTAATTATAGTAGGATACTTGAGAGTTGGTAATTTATGGAGAAAAGAGATGGTGAATGCATTTAATGCCACTGCTGTTTATATTTAAAAATGATTAACAGCAAAATTTACCACAATTTTCAAGACACAAGAATAGATAACATTTCTTGACTGCTTGAAATGTGGCAGATACTTTTCTAATTTCTTTAAAATTCTATTTCACCCGATTCTCACAACAGCCCTGTGAGGAACTATCATGCTCTCTGCTTCACACACAAGCCAACTATGCACACGGAGGCACTGACAGACAGAATTCAACAAGGGTCCCGTGGGTCTCATCTTGTCAGGAATTGCGCTGCTTCTGTGACAGATAGACCTGCAAAATAAAAATAGTGTTTCATTTAGGTGCATAGGCAGGTGTGGCCACTGCATAATATAATAAAGGCCAGATTATTGTCCCTTATAAAAGGTGCTGTGTCCCTGTCCTCATGGATGCCCATTGTTCGGGTAGACACCTGCCCTCTTCTCCTCATACTATAGGAATCCAATCAGAACTGGCACAAGAGTTGACACTTTGACGACTGCTCTTTCCAGGAGAAAATAAAGCCCTCTGCCTGGGCACAGGGTCTCATATCCTCTGCCAGATCCACGCTACTATGGCCAGTAACTCAGCTTGCAAGTAAGGTAGAATCTCAGAGTTTGGCAGTGCTGAGAAGAAGATAGGCAAAGTGCCCAAGGCTGCTCAGCTGATCAGTAATGAACTTGGGATTTGGACAAGCTCAGACAGTTACATTCCATAGCTCAAATATTAGTAGAATAAGCCTCCAGACAACCAGAAGACAGAAGTAACATTCAAATTTGTGTATCATAAAATCTAATGAAGCATAGAGGAACCTTTAGTAAGTCAAACCAGCTGCATTAGATAGGGATTACCTCTGTTCTGATTAGGGTCAAATTCAGAGTGAATAAAAATGTATCCAAATCCATCAGCATAGTTGATAAATCAGTCAGAAGTACCTTCTGTCCTGTCCTAACCCTTCAAATTCTGTAACTTTGCTGTTTTCTTTTAAATCTTTATTGGTACATTACATATACGCATCATGATTGCACTCCATAATGGGGATTTGTACCAGTACAAGACACAATTTAATTCTCATTTTTTCCCATAGCCCCACCCACCCTACCACCACCCCATATACATAAAATTTGTTTCCTTTCTTTTTTGTTATAATCTCATTATTTTCTCCCCTTCACCCTATTTCACTTTGAGCATTTTCTATTTCACAATATATAACATACAATGCTAGGACTCATTTACATCTTTATTTTCTCATACCAGAGAAAAGATGCAATATGTACCTATCTGTGCCCTATTTATTTCACTTATGATGATATCCTCAAGGTATGTCCATTTAAGTAGAAATGATTCAAATTTATCATTTTTTATGGCAGAGTAATACTCCATTCTGTAGAAGAACCACAGCTTTTTTATCCAGTCTCCAGTTGATGGACACTTGGGTTGTTTCCAAGATGCAGCAATCACAAATTGAGCTGCTATAAACATAGGTGCACATATGTCACTGTGATAA
>PVIR01004112.1:0-82439 GCA_004026965.1 Petromus typicus
GCCTCCCTTCTCCCTCTTCTTCATGACCACCATGAGAAGAGCAGCTTCCTTTCTCTAGAGCCTCCTGCCATGCTGTTTCTGCCTTGGAGCCAGCCGAACGTGAACTGTAATCCTCAGCCACAGTCAACGTCTTCTCCTTTAAATTGTGACTGTCAGATATTTTGTATATGAGCCAAGAGAAAAGTGACAGAGACACTCCTTTCTCCACAACTGGAAAACATGTTGACAGAAAATCAAAAAGAATATAGGACAGTAGCAACTAATTTGATGTGGCATTTATAGAATGCTCCCAACAATACCAGAGTGTACATCTGATTTCAAGTCACATGAAACATTGACCAAAATAGACTATATTTCAGTCCATAAAGCAAACCTTAATGTGTGTGTGTGTTTGGATTTTTATTCTATTGTACTTTTGCATGTAATATTTTATTTGTATTAGATAGATAGATAGATCACATTCAACATTGAGAATTACATCTTGATTCTCATTTTTCCCATTCCCCTGCCCTCCTTACAACCTCCACCTCCTATATTCATAAGCTTCATTTTCTTTTTTTCATCAAATTTTTTTCTTGTCTTTACTTTCTTCTATCCACTCTTTCTTTTTTTCTTTTGAACATTTTCTTCCAATTTCACACTACTATCCTACATTTTTGGCATTCATCTACAATTTCAGTTTTTCATACTTTTTAGGATTGAAGTCTTACTAATAGGGTTTCTGATTGAAATAGAACTAAACAAGAAATTAATAGCAGGGGCTGGGGATTTGGCTCAGTGGTTCCAGCGCCTGTCTTGCAAGCACAAGGACCCAGGTTCGATCCCCGGTAACCACATACAATATTAGGCGTGGAAACTCTCGCCCAACAGCAATCAGTACCACATACCACAGTGCCAGGCGTGGTGGCTCATGCCCGTAATTCCAGCACTAGGGAGGCAGAGGCAGGAGAATTGCTGTGATGTGAGTTTGAGGCTGAGCTCAGGGCCAGCCTGAACTACAAGGCGAGACCATGTCTCAAAAAAAAAAAAAAAAAATTAATAGCAGAAAGATGTCCAGAAAACATACAAATGTTTAAAAAATAAAGAACTTATTTCAAAATAATCCATGGCTCAAAAGCAAAAATAAATTAGAAATTATGTTTCATTGAATGAAAAATTAAAATAAATATCAAAATTTTGTGGGATGCAGTTAAAATGGTGCTTTGAGGAAAATATATAGTATTAGATATTTCTATTAGAAAACAGTTTCAATAAATTACATTATCTAAGTTTTCTCTTTTAGCAAATTAAACTTAGAGAAAGTACACATGTCAAACAATAATATAGAAATCAAGTAGGAAAACTAAGACTCAGTTAAAAAAAAAAAGATTGGCTTTTAAAACAATCAATTAATAGATTGATAAAGCTTTAGTCATACTGACCAAGAAACTAACAGAGCTTACTGATATCAAGAGCAAAAACATAATAACAACAAAGAGAACCAAAACCCCCTGCAGATATTATGTATATAAGTTTAACAGTTCAGATGAATTGGGTGAACTCTTTAGAAAACATATACATACTACAAATCTTACTCAAGAATAACTATATTTCCTGAGTAGTCTTGTATCAAAGAAATTAAATTCATATTTTAAAATATAATACCAACAGCTCCATGTCAGATTATTTTACTGATACAGCATAACATGCATTTAAAAAGGAAATATCAATATTGCATAAACTTTCTGAGATAGGCAAGGAAGAGAGAACACTTCCCAGTATGTAAGGCCAGCATTACACTGATGGTGTAGTTGTAAAAAACTATAGACCAACAGCCCATGTGAAAGCAAATGACAATATTTATATCATCAAATCAAACTGAGAAATCTATGAAAAAGACCTCTTATCATAACCAAGATTAGTTTATCTCAGAAATTCAACTCTACTTTAAAACTGCAAATCAATTTATATAATTCAATACAGAATAAAGTAAAGTAGAATAACTATGTATTTAACTTGAAAAGAAGAAATTGGTGACCACTGTGCTATCAAGTTATTCCCTGTAGAGGTTTTCACAATCCAATTTGCAGAAAGTATCAAATGCAATGTCAAATGCACATGGAAGTTTATATTTAAAATTCCATCACCTTTTGAGTGTAATTAAATTCTCACAATTCTTTTTTTTTTTTTTTTTTTTTTTTTTTTTTAGGTTTTTGGAGACAGGGTCTTGCTTTGTGGTTCAGGCTGGCCCTGAGCTCCCGAGTGCTGGGATTACAGGTGTGAGCCACCACGCCCGGCACTGTGGTATGTGGTACTGGTTGCTGCTGGGTGTGGGTCTCCACACCCAGTATTGTTATGTGGTTACCGGGGAATCGAACCTGGGTCCTTGCGCTTGGGAGACAGGCGCCGGAACCACTGAGCTAACTCCCTGGCCCAATTCTCACAATTCTTATATACCAATTCTCTTGTTCCTTCCAGTTCATTTGTGGCCTGGCTTCCTCCCTGTCGTCCTTTCTCTGCTGACACACAAAGGAAATAGAGACATTTGGAAGGTCATGGTCACTTGGTGACGTACCTTAGCCACGGAGACTGTGCTTAGAATGTAGAATGTGAGCACAGACCTTTGTTCCAGTGCTGTCTTAGTCTCACTGCTATCCTCCTCAGTCTACACAACTCGGCTTTATTAAATGAATAAAAGTTTAGTACCAGTGGCTTACAGATCTTCTATGTTCTGTGGCCTTTTTAATCTGGTCTCTAATGTATATGAGTTTATAAGGTCTTATAAGGTAAATAAGTCAATCAGGTGCTGGATAGATTAAAAAAGATGACAGAAGGAAAGGGAAAAAAGAACTGAAATATGTACTTGCATCAGTTCCTTACAGAGAATGCAATCATGGTCCAAACAGACACCAAGAGAAGTAAAAAAACGAAAACAAAAAAACAAGTTTGGGAAATTTGATTCTCAAAACAGTCTGTTTAAAAGAAGAAAATATAGGCTATGATGTTCTTATTACTATTCACCAGTAAATATTCCAGAATTTTTTAGGGAAAAAGAATCCACATTGCATGGAAAGTTATGTGTATAGTCAGTAAGCTTGATAGATAAGCACTACACATGTGTATTGACATCTTAAATTTCTAGAAAAATCGTTTCCTTTTGAAATTTGCCAATTCAAAGCTCTAAGATGCTATGAAAATTTGTATTGAATTATAATCATCACTTACAACTATATAGGTACCAGGTCCCCTCCCCTCTGCCTCTTCACCTGGGAGTTTTTAGTTATACTCTAGACCTTCCTCAAGGAACTTAACCAACATCACAGATCCCTCGGTCTCCCTACCCACTGTGAGCACACCTGTAGTTCTCCCTCTGTAAACACTCTGTTATAACTACATGTCAAGGTCAGTATTCCTGACTGACAGAAAATTCCCCAAGGACAGCAAATATGTCTGTTTTGTTTACATCTTTATTTCACTAACTAGCACAGTGTCCACTACAGAAGACAGAATCAATAAATACTCTTCAATGAATGAAAACTAAATATAATGTTGCCACTGCCTCCAAATTATATTTTAAGGCAATGAAAAAATCCAATAGGATAGAGATATTGTTCACCTTCTGAAAAACACAGAAGAATTTTAGAAATATTTCTGAGAGATATTTTTAACACAAAATTCATGACATCATATGTACCTTTATACTATTATTTTACGCATAAATGCATACAGATATGTACAATGATTTTTGAGTGACTTCTTCATTTCCTACCTTAGACTTTTTAATAGATAAACTTTAAACAAATCTTAAATCAGAAAATATAGAAAGAAGCTAAACATTTTCAATATTCTGTTTTAGTTCTGTTAAACACTAGGGAGGTAAGCCTTCCAGAAGCATAGCTAATACGTAAAGTGATAGAATAAAATGTCAAATTTTGTTACAGCAAGACATGTATTGGTCTTTTAAAAAATTATTAAAGGCTAATGTATGTATATACATGTATGCAAATGCTGTAGCTTAATAAATTTTGAGAGATAAAATTTCCTTCTTTCTTATTTCTTCAGCTCTTCAGACCACTGTTCTGCCTCAGTTTCTTTTCTCTCATCCTCAGATTTCTGTCACACATGTAGAATGTTTCAGTAGATCAACATGGGCCTTATGCTTTTTTCTATACTGTCCAACCTTTTTCTTCCTTCCTTTCAGCTCAGTTTCTGTTGATCTGTCCTCAGTAATCTTTCTTATTTTTTAATTGAAATCTTTATTGGTGTATTACATATACACATCATGATTGCACTCAGTAATGAAAATTTGTACCAGTATATGACACAACTTAATTCTCATTTTTTCCATACCACTACCCACCCTACCACCACTGTCCTTCATATACATAAGCTTTGTTTCTTTTTTTATTATGATCTCATTATTTTCCCCTTGTTTTTTACCCCTTCACCCCATTTTGCTTTGAGTATTTTCTATTTCACAATATATAACATATATTCTAGAACTCATTTATATCTTCATTTTCTCATACAAGAGAAGAGATAGAGTATTTACACATCTGTGACCTATTTATTTCATTTATGAGGATATGATCTTCTTTTATGTATAGCCTTTTGCTTAAACTACACATTACTGACTCTTACATCTTAGTCATGTTTTTCCATTTTAAAATTTCTATTTGATTTGGTTTTTCATACTTCAATTCTTATACAATTCTTTATTTCTTAATCTATTTTGCCATTTTTCCCTCTATTCTTAGGGCATATCAGTTGTACTTATTTTAAGGTCTTTTATCCTAATATCTGAGTCATGTACATATCTGTAACTTTTTAAGACTGTGTGTGGATATATTTATTAATCTTGAGTCCTGGAATGTCCTGTGACTTTTTTTTTAAGTCAAATATTATCTGAAAAAAAAAAAGGAAAAAGTCTCTGTAATACTCACTTTCCCGCCATGAGGAAGGAAAAAAGCTTCATTTGGCTGATGGTTTTGTCACGAGGCAAAGCCAGAGGCTCCCCAGTCTGAGATAAGGAACCTCCGCCCTCTGCTGTCTAGAGGTTCACAAGGTTGCTGACTCCAGCTGAGAAAAAGACATTTTCAGGAGCATCAAGAGGGCCAGGAAGGGTTTTATTAAAGTATCATCTCAAAGACAGAGTGCAGCTCCTCACGAGAGAGAAGCCCTTGATCTCTGGGACAGAGATTATTCAGGCTTCTCTCGTGGAGGCAGAAACCCAGGGGACAGCAGCCTACCCTCTGGGAAGCTACTCCCCCCTTTTATGGGTATATGCCCAGATTTTATAAAGACAGGTAATTTAAATATTCTTTGTGCTCCCTCGCTTTGTTCCTTTACATTACTATTAGGTTCTTGTTATTTTCTCAATTAAGCCAATTTATGGATTTACAGTATTGCTGAGAAATTTGAGCTGTAACTGGACTGGGAGGAAGTGAGCCTAGATTTAAATTCTGATGTGGGTCACCTTAGGTAATGTCAACTGGGGCCCAGAAATTGCAGTCTTCCTAAGAGTAAAATTTTCCTGGCCTGGTGGCATACCCCTGTTAATCTCAGCATTTCTAAGGCTGAGGCAGGAGGATTCCCATGAACGAATTCAAAGCCAGCCTGGGATGCATAGTGAGCTCAAGGCCAGTCTGAACTACATAGAGAGGCCGTGTCAAAATAAACAAACATAAATTTTTAGTCATGATTTTGCTCATCTCCTTTCTACCCATCTGTGTTTCTTCTCTTCCACCTCAGTTACAGGAGATTCAGCCTACAGTTAGCAGGCTCCAAAGCAGAAATCTGGTGCAGCAAAGCCTCCTGCTCTGTACCCACAACTAGTAAATGTTCCCGGGACAAATGCTGCTGATGCAGAAGATCAGCTAAGTGTTCTGAGTTCCCCTGCCCCACTGAAAACTTTAATAGCCGTCTAATGTCTGTAAGAGGGTTATTTTGATTATCACTTTTTATTATTCTCAATGATCACAATGACTTGTAGCAAGCGACTCCACCAAAAGTAGAAACAGAAATCTCTTTCCATCAGATCTTTAATTTGCTACGCAGACAATACATAAGATTTTTAAATATTAAAATAATTAGTAAATGATATACAACTTCATAGAATAGTAAGGAGAATAGACTTATTAATTTCTTATATTGTACAA
Organism: Petromus typicus; assembly: GCA_004026965.1. Lineage (NCBI taxonomy): Eukaryota > Metazoa > Chordata > Mammalia > Rodentia > Petromuridae > Petromus > Petromus typicus. The sequence goes on from PVIR01004112.1 coordinate 6,138, forward strand.
TAAATACTGTAGAGCTAGAAAGGAGTTTGAATGTTTATATCATAAAGAAATGATAAATACTTGAGATAGATATGTTTAATTTAAACAGTAAACATATATAAGAACATTTCAGAGGATAAAACAGATAAATAGGTAAAAAAAGATATGAGGAGAAATGTAATTTTATAATTATACATTACACCTGGAAATGAGACTGTGAGCTTGTGCTTGTGGAAGTGAATTGTCTTCTTCCTGATACAGCCTGTGGAATGGGTAACGGGACAAATGCTAAGAACACACATTCTAAACCACCGGTGTTGAAGACAGTGCCAAGAAGGCATCAGTTTCCTAGCAGCTGACCACAGTGGCCAAGGGTTCCTCCCTGAATGTGCCATTCTTTCTCCTAAAGCCTTTCGATGCCTCTCACTGATACGTGTCAAAGACGAACTGAGATCCGCATCTCTAGCCCTTCCAGGTGCACACTCCGGAAATGTGTTTTCTTCCGTATCAATGAAAAATGAATTTAAACTTAAGGAAATGTTAAGTGTAAAAGAAACACTTAGTGTGCTTTATATAATTTGATTGTTAATTTTTTTTTTTTTTTTTTTTTAGGTTTTTTGAGACAGGGTCTCGCTTTGTGGTTCAGTCTGGCCCTGAGCTCAGCCTCAAACTCACATCACAGCAATCCTCCTGCCTCTGCCTCCCAAGTGCTGGGATTACAGGCGTGAGCCACCATGCCCAGCATTGTGGTATGTGGTGCTGGTTGCTGCTGGGATTGAGTCTCCACGCCCAGTATGGTATGTGGTTACCGGGGAATCGAACCCGGGCCCTTGTGCTTGCAAGACAGGCGCCGGAACCACTGAGCTAACTCCCCGGCCCGATTGTTAATTTTTTAACAAGCATGGTAGGTATATCCAATGAAAATGTCTGTAATTATAAGTTACTCAGAACAAAAAAGCCTCACATAGCCCTTTTCCTTCCTATTGTGTTGGTCTTTGGTATTGAAGAGTGCGAATTTTCTTAATCTTCTGCCTTTGAAATAATTCTAGTGGAGTCTTTTATATTTGCTTTTTTTCTTGGCTTCTTTATTGCTCTCTAATACTGTGATAGTTTACTCATTGATCTGATTATATCAATAATTGAGTTAGAATTTGAATGATTTCCACCAAAATTGCTTTAATGTCCTTTCTTCATTTTAAAAGTAAAAGGACAATTGATTACTAGAGCAATAAAATAATGAAATACCACATGTGCCATTATGAGTTCATAAAAAATAATTAGGTACTTCTTCAGGTACTTATTATATTAGCAGGTACTTATTTTGAAGACATAGTATTATTCTGTTTATATGGCTTACACTTAAACAAAAGTGCAGTCTATTTAAATTCTTCGGTGGAAAATTAAAGTAAAAATTAAGCTTGAAAAGAACTTTACAAATAATATTACTTCATCTTTAGCGCATTGCCTTTCAGATAAAAAAAAACTTGACTTTTTTTCTTATGATTATTTGCAAAACAATAGTTTAAACATTAAGAACTGACATATACGAGTGGTTAATAATTAACTCCAAACTCTATATTCTTTAGAACATAATTAGATTGATGTGCTGAAAAGACTATGTACTCTGTTCACATAGAAGCTAATTATTTTTTCTTTATTGCCCATTTAATATACATGAGCATACAGAGATGTATCTGGGAAATTCATCAGGGAAATAACATAACAACTTTTAGTCTCACATGACTGTTCATTTATTGAAGTAAAAACGCCAGTGTGATTTTTAGCATTTAGAGCCTTTCCAAGTATCTTTCGCCATAGTTATTTATTTATTCTGATCTTCAGAAAAACAGATTTAAAAATTCTTTCAGGAAACGCTATAGGACGACTTAACTGTTTTAAAGCCTGGTTCTTGTACTAAAGTAGAATTTTGGCTGTAGGACCACATTCGTTCAACCACGGAACGTTCCGATTGGAAGAGACCTCACCAGTGGCCTGCTCCGATCCTGCCTCTGGGGCGGAAAGGCTCTCCTCTGCTGGCTCCCCGGGTCTCCCTACTATCGCTAGGAACTGCCAGTGCAAGGAATTCCACGTTTCCGGAAGTAGTTTAGAAAACTGCTAGACCATAAATTGAAATCTCCCAGGAACTGTTATTCACCTGCTCTCATTTAAACCCTTTCAAAAAAAATTTTTTTTTAATTTCCACATGCACTCTTTTGAAAGTTTGAAAGAACTCCGTGTTACGGCCGTAGGGCTTTGTGCTCTCCAACTACTATCTCCGTGACGTAGCTTTCTTATAGACAGCTGAGTTAGATACATCTCAGAGAGTCAGAGTGGGATGAGCCCTCCAGGGAATCAGTGCAAAGACAGAAACGCATCCAAATTGTGGCTGGAGGTGAGTGTGACGAGAATTGAGCTTGAAGATGGAAACACAACGGCAAGACCTGCAAGCCTCCCGAGACATGAAGAGCAAATTTGACATTAGACTACGATTAGCACGACTGGCCCAGTGGGCTAGAGAGGAAACAGACAGGTGGGTGCGTGACCAGAACCTCTGCACCCGGACTCCTGTTCCTCTTCAGGGATGCCTGTGTTCTTTCCATGTATCCTGACTACATGACTCATCTCGCTCTTGGACCAACATGAACTAAACCACTATATGGATCATCCTATAGATTGATTGCAGCATGACCACGTTGTACTCACATTTTGATTTCACTGTATACAAAGAACCTCAGTGGCCCCCACTCAGGACCCATCCTGGAAGACCAGAAACTATTTTTCCTCTCCTTATTTCTTTTTTTTTTTTTTTTTTTTTTTTTTTTTTTTTTTTTTTTTTTTTTGAGACAGGGTCTCGCTTTGTGGTTCAGGCTGGCCCTGAGCTCAGCCTCAAACTCACATCACAATCCTCCTGCCTCTGCCTCCCGAGTGCTGGGATGACAGGCGTGAGCCACCACGCCTGGCACTGTGGTATGTGGTACTGGTTGCTGCTGGGTGTGGGTCTCCACACCCGGTATTGTTATGTGGTTACCGGGGAATCGAACCCGGGCCCTTGCGCTTGCAAGACAGGCGCCAGAACCACTGAGCTAACTCCCCGGCCCTCCTCTCCTTATTTCTAATAAAAGTTTCCTAACTTTCTTCTTTGGGTCTCCACTTCATTCCTCGATGATATGAGACTGCAGCCTCAGCACATCAAACAGTTGTTAAGATTTTCCTCAAATAAATATTTATTGTCACTGAAGTAGAAAGTTTTGTGTTAGGAGCAGTAGTAATTAAAATAGATTTGTAAATATATTTTCTGAAAAAAAGTTAGAAGAAAATAAGCTTTGATGAATGACTAGCAATTGGTCATTTACTTTTATGTGCAATAATACAAAAGAGTAGTTTAATGTATCAGATTGTACAGTGTTCAGAATTAAGAAATACCATTCAAAGAGTCATTTGTTTCATACACAATAAATAAATAAATAATCGAACAGAAGAGACACAGCACATGTCCTTACAGAGCTCACAGTCAAATGAATTTCAGGTCAGAAATGTCTTCATACTCTTTAAACTTAAAATATTATGAATCATCACCCAAGGGTCTACGTAACTTTAAATGTAAATCATTAGGCACATTTACATTTTAAGACTTCAAAATACTTGTACCGCATGGCTCATGAAAAGAAGCGCTTAGACTAATTTAGTCTGTAGTATCCGTGTACTGAATTGTGCTCACTCTTAGTATAGCTTTAAGAGAAACTGTAATACTTCGTATGACATCCTATACAGAATACAGTCTTCAGTACATCTGAGAAGTTCCAGCTCATATGAACAATACTTCTATATTTGGTGGCTGTGTTTGGCACCAATGAGTTCCTGGGTAGGGATTTACCAAAAATCAACTATTAAACATTATGATTTCTTAATTATATTGTATTTTGTTCAAGCATAAAAATAATGAAGGACAAAATGTTTTGGTTCTTTCTTTTTGTAAATAAACCTGGGTCCTCACGCTTACCTACATCACCATCTCTTTTTATTTTTTATATCGAGAAAGCTCCTAAATTACCTATGCTGGCCTCGAACTTGTGCTCCTCACGACTTTGACTCACTAAGGGCTGAGATTCTGGGCATGTTTCACCATGCTCAGCTGGTTAGCAATTTTTCTAAGGAATGTTTCATCTTCCTACTTGGAATCCCACTAGCAGAGGTGGTGTTGGTCTTACTTTAAAGTGTACATAAGCATATATAATATGACACAAAAATACTCCAAGTCATAACAAAATATGCCTAATTAGTCAAAAAATAATGATGGGAACAAAATCCAACATCCTGAAATCTTCATCCATCAATCAGTTTATCACGCCTACTCTGGCATTCTCTTTTTTGCTTGTATTCAAGTAGGATTTCAAGTAAGTATGGACTGTTTCATATTTGGGGGAAATACGTAAATAGTTGGCATTTTATCTCTGGGGTTATTTGGAGTTTGAAAGGAAAATTTTGTCAACTATCATGTTGACAACTCTTTGAGAAGCAGTGTGCCAAGAAGTTAATATACAGAATTTAATTTGTTTGCTTCTTCTGAGTTTTGCCATTGAGCTTTCTGTAGGAAAGCTCTCTCTAAAAACACACTTTATTGGCTCTAATTAAGAATGCATCCAGTAGTGTTCTCTCAGGCTTTGGATGCCTGCTGGCTTAATTTTTAAGCTTCTCCATTCTCGATAAAAGTGCTGAATTGAATTTAAAAGTCTATTCCTACCGAATTACCCCTTAGCGTGCACACCACTCACACTTCTGAAGAGAAGATTAAAATACTATTTACTACACATAGCAGACATTGTTTTTTTTAAGTGAATGGAAAATAAGTCTATAGTTTAGCAATAATCTTGAAGTGAAAGGTTGTTGTTTCAAACACATTTCTTGTGTTTTGAGGGGTTTTTTTTGTTTTTGTTTTTTGCTTGTCTTTTAACTCAGAACTAAGAAGTGATCACTGGAGACATAGAATTTAAGACAAGAGCTGCAAAAGTCAGCAAACAAATTCATAGTCTTTTTTATTTTCAAAGACAAGGAAAGCTGTAGTTATCATTCTATAACCAAGATGTTTACAATTAACTTTGGAATGTTCTGAATCAGTAGGTCAGGTTACAGCACCTTTGATTGGAATCATGAGTACTGCTTCCATGTCAATATTTCTGGCTCCATTAGTGAAGGATAGTAACCACACCTCCCTTGGTAATGGTCATAAAAGAACTATTTTCATTTTAGGAAACTATTCAGTATCATGCTTACTAACTATATTCTTCCTAAAACTGAAGCAGGAAATTTTATATGGTAAATTCTTTACTTAATTATCCATCAAGGATATGTTGTGCCCTACTTTGTGCCAGTTAGTCAGATATGGGGATATGTAGAACTAAAAGTAAATTTTGCATAAAAAATTATGAAAGAGAGTGACAAATGCTGTAAGTAAGTAAAAACTATGTGTACAGAGTCATAAATAACCCATGCACTAACTCTGCTTGGAGGAATTTCAGTGGACTTGAAGAAGGTGTGTCTCTGACAGGAATCTAACAATAAGGAAGGGACTGGTAAAACTTTAGTAGATTTGGGAGTGAAAAGACTTTCCAGGGCTTCATGGATAGCATGTATAAAGGAGCAGATATATACAAAAAAATAAATTTCAGAAATATGTATATGAATCTACAAAACTGAACAACTTTATGCTTCTTCTGGATGGAAATGTTTATTTGGCATGTCTAAGGTGATCTCCACTGGGACATGTCATGATCTAATTTTCATAAAACTACCATGTGATGTGGAAAATAAGCAGTAATGGGAGTAAAATGAAAAGGGAAGGACATTTAAGTGGCTGTAAGCATTGGAGTACTGTAGGAGAGAAGTGATAATGGCCATTAACAGGATACTAACAAAGGAGACAGCTAAAAAAGATCAAATTTAGTATATAATTTGCAAGGAAAATCATTAGGATTTCCAGACCAAGTATAAGAATATGGTTTGGGAAGGAAAGAGAAGAGACAAGCATGACTCCTAGATTTTGAGTCAAAGCAAGCAGAGGAATAAAATGCCATTTCCTAGATAAAGGAAGAATCTGGGGGGTAGGTTGTATGCATGCAAACATGTGTGTGCATGTGTGTGTGCCTGTATATGTCCACAAGCATGTACTCCTGCAGGATAGAGAAAACAAAGATGCTATTTGGCTATGGTAAGTTTTAGGAAAATCTTATGGACCTGTCATTAAGTAATTTTAAGTATAGTGAATAATCAGTAGGGATCCATCCTGGAGACAGAGAATATTGAGGTCATGGAACAAAACGAGATGAACTGTGGTGTCAGTATAACCTGAAAAATATAAAAAGCAACATCTAATCCTTGGGGTATGCTAACCTTTAGGCCAAAAAGTAGAAGAGCCAGCAAAAGTGACTGAGCAGGAAGAAGCGATATGCATGTTTCTAAATGCAGTGAAATATTGCAAATATAAAGAAAGAAAACTATGTTGCCTTTTTAAAGAAATCCTTAAAGAAAAGGAGAAGTCTTCATTGAGTCTGGAAACATGGAAGTCCTTGGTAAACCTGTAGAAGTCTGTGCTGGAGAATAGTGAAGTACAGGAGACGAAGCCTGACTGGAATGGGCTACATAGACCAGGGGAAATGAAACAGACCTGAGTGAGACATTGTACTTTAAAGGAAAGCAAAGGATGAGAATGACTGCCAAGGGAATCAAATGGAAGTTTTATTTTACAGTAAGAACTATTTCCTAATATTGCTGGTCATGTAATTAAGATAAGAAATAAATATCAGAATAACTGATATGGAAGTGGGTACATTTATTGAAAAACAGAGAATAATCTAAGTCCCAGGTAGATGAGGGAAGATACAATGCCCACTAGAGGAGGCAGGCTTTAGAGAACTTCAGGAAAAATTCATCCAGTGGAGCAGTGAGACCATGAGATTAGCTGTGTAAATGTCAAAATGCCTTGTATAATAAAGAATTAGTAGGAAAGAGAGTGCCAACTTTCAGTACATGAGCAATGACTGGGAGGGTAAGAGATGACTAGAGTGGAAAAGTTTACTAGTATACACTGATGGATTCTTAGAGGATCTGCTTTAAGAAATCAGGAAACGGACTGAAAACAGAAGTGGGAGAAAGCACAATCCTACCTGGCAGGTTCAAGGTCCTGTGTTCAATTCCCAGCACCAGAGGGGGGAAAAAAAGGAAGCAAGAGAAAGAATCCCTGGTATGAGCCAGGCTTAGCTACAAAACCTAGAAGAGAACATTCTGAGATGAGTAGGGGATGTGGTAAATTTTACTCACCTTTTAAGAGCTCAGGAGAGTGAGCAAAGTGTTTAGGTGGATAGAGATTGATACAAGAAAGTGAGGTGTCAGTACAAAATTTAGATTGCCATTTGCATAATAAATTGCAATGGTTACAGATGACCTGAGAGTCTCTGAATAACTGAGGCAAGACAGGATGTAAGGCGTGAGAGTCTTGTAGGAGTCTAGTGATTGTGTGCTTAGGAGTACGACATCAGACTTGGGGGTCGTATGGGGAAGTGCTCTGCTTAGATCTCTCTGCATGACTTTATAATTAGCTGACAGCTTTTGGCTGCCTCCTTTCAGCAGTTAGCTGCTGGGTTCACCCTGGAGATAAAGGGAGGTGGATTTTATGAGGAGCTCAGGGATCCAAGAGCTTCTTGTGGACCACAGACATAGTGTGATCAGGGATGACCTGGTTTCCAGAAACAATGAACTTTCTAGAAATCTTACTGGAGGTTGTGCCACAGCCAGGATCACGCAAAAGCTTTTCTCTCAGTATCTATATTATTATCCTCCTTGTATGCCAAACTGACAGTGCTGCACAATAGCAATCCAGAAGACAGGAAAATGTATTGAGGGTTTATTCTGTATCTGGCACCAGTCTAGAGTTTTCTCATTCAATGAGAACTTTCATTGAGTATCAAGATTGATGGGACATGATCTTGAGACAAATTAGAACAAACATTTGTTTTCAGTTTCTTTTCAATTCCATCCTGCCTTACTCAAAGCAGTGCTGTGTCGGTCTTAAAGTAAACACGTTCACAATCTGCCACCTAATATAAATTCCCTTTGCTCTCTTGCTGACTGGATTCTTCCTGCCTCTCTCAGCTGCATCTCAATTTTCCTCCTTGAATGGAGCGAACAAAAGGCCTCTTTCTTGCCACTGCATGTTGTGAATGTTTCAGAAATGACAACATGCCTCCAGGATACCCGAACACTTGAAAAGTGCCTCCTTCATAAAGGCGTTGCTTGTGTCGTCCACTTCAGGGGTTCCTGCCTAACAGCTGTTTCTGCTGCTTTCCCAGTAGACAGCTCAGCCTGAGCGAAGGCAGGTAAACGTTAGCCCCCAGCTCTGCAGAAACAGTACCGCTGTGGGTGTCAGTTGCCTTTGAACTCATAGTTTACTTATTTGACATTTTTCTCACCTTCTTGGGGACTGTGACTGTTTAAAATCTCTATGTTAAAGACTCCTATTCCCTTTTCTTCTTCCCCTTACTGAAAGGCTTAATGAACAGCAACATATATCTTTCCTCATAAATACATTTTAGAAGGTAGCAGCAGTGCCTGGCCCCTGAGACACACTAACCCAACCAGCAGTCTTATGCTGTGCGTCACGACAGCTTGAGAATGGGAGCTGGAGGACCAAGGGAGTATCTCTCAACTGGAGAACTAGAGAACCCAGCAGAAAGTTACACCATAAACTTGTGAGGACTAAGTCACAGGAGCCCAGGCAAACAGAGACAAAGAGGGCGGGTAGGGAAAGAGGGAGGGAAGGAATGTCTAAGAGTATGACTGAGATGAAATCCACAAGAAAACTAACCTGTCATAGAATTGGTAAATCTATTCAGGTGAATAAAATTAGAAATGATTATATAAGAATTGTCTAATTGCATAATTTTCTTTACTGAAACTAAATATGAACTCCACTAAATGCTCACTATTGTAAGCTTTTGTGCATATGTGCTATGATGTTATTCAAAAGTTTAATGAAGTCACTTGTAAACACTTGAGTCATTTACTATAAACTTTCCCCTTAAACTTGCAAGAGCTGGATAGCTGGTATACCCTGTCACATAGACACGCCATTTCCTGGAAAGAGAGCACAAGAAAACAGTGTGACAGTGAAGCTAGAATGTATATTGTATTAACTCCAATGACAGATAAGTTTCCAACAATGGAAATTTTTTTCAGAAATTACTTAATATGAACCCATAAATATTATTAAGATTATTTCTTTAGGAGTTCATTTTAATGTGTTATATGGTTTTAAATGAAGCCCTATTGTCTTCTGAAGCTCATTAGATTGGAAATAGTACTAAAGAATAATGCTTCTTTGGTGCAGATAACAGAACTACATCAGTGAGTGTTAATCCCACCATCATTACTGTCAGGCTCTAGAGAAACCATCACCTCAAGGCGATAGTGTAGTTCCAGCCCAGCTGCTCACAAGGCTTATTCAACAATAAGCTTTCGGCTAGAAGACTCCCGACTCAATGGATGGAATGCGGAAGATGAGTAGATGATACAGATGCACAATATTCCAAACAAGACAGGGGAGCTGTTTGGGTCTGGCTATGAAGTAAGGAAGGGAGGAACATTGGAGAACTTTAAAGAAGAAAAATATTCTTAGTTCTCCCCTCTGGGGAAAATGTTTGCTGGCCTTGGTCACAGGAAGTATGTAAAGTCAGAGTCTAAAATAGAACTGAAGAGGCAAACAGAAAATGCTCTTGGGTGGGTTGAAAAGTTGTCCTGCCAAGCTCCACAGACATCAGTAAATCAAATAAGTGCTCCAGGTCCAGGTCTGCCAATTCCACTCCCTTCAGAAGCAATGCGTTCCTAAAAATGCATCAATGCTATATTTATTTACATGAGTGAGACCTATCAGCCTCTCTTCAGAATTCACACATGAAAACTTCTGAGGATTTTTCTTAGTGAAAATGGAAAGGAGCCAGGTTTGTCATTTGAGAAATGTCTTTATCCAAATGTAATCGAAAGAAAGGTAATCTCCATCAATTAATCTGTTCTAATTCTCCCCACACCATGAAAAGACCTCGCTTGCAATATTATAATGGCACTGCAAGCTTAGTGGAAGAGGACGGCTTCCTTCAGACTCCTCAAAGAAACTTCCTCTTTTTTTTCTCCTTCTATGGTAAGTTGGCACGGAGTTTGTCTCCAATGAAGTGCAGTTGTGGTTTTAATTTGCTTGTAAGGACTGGGATACAACAACACTAGCAGCTAATTAAAGAACACTTACATATATCAAAAAGATTGTCCCCGGGATTCAATATCCACTGTTTAATTTTATTAAAACAATTGTATGTGAAGATGGGTACTTTTACTATCCCAGATTTCAGTTGGGTAGGGTAAACAAAGAGAACAAATAAAAGAATTGAAAGAAAAAGCCACAAAGGTCATTCAGTTCACAATGTACCACAGAAAGTATTTAAATCACTGGTTCTCAAATGAGATTGAGTCTTGTCTTCAGAAGATATTTTTCAAAGAGTTAATTGTATTTTTATTTGTCCCAACCTGGTAAAGGGAGGGTTTGTTGGCATCTGTTGGGTGGGTATGGGCTGCTCAGCATCCCACAATGTACAGGACAGCCCCCCCACCAAAAATAATCCAACCCAAAATAATAATGGGACTAGGGTTGCAAAACTCTAATTTACAGGAATTCTTTTATCTTCCATAGGACACCGAGTTCCAGGAAGGTGAAAGGAACACATAATAGTTTAGAACGTGGACAGGTCCCTCTTCTTTTTCAAGTCTCCACTGCAACATTTGTAAAATGGGACTAATAATGGTAAATACCTTGTACAGTTGTTAAGCTTATTTGAATGTTTCATGTTAACGAGATATCATCAAGGGGTGCACTTAGGCAAACCTCAGTCAGTGGATGAGCTGCTGTTAGTTGTAATTCCCAACGCAGATCTACTCCACTTCACAAGACTTGGGAAACATCACAAACCATGTACCTTAAAGTTCCCATCCCAGGCAAGATGGCAGAATACGGCCTGACCACGTGCATCACACACTTTTGGGACCAGCACCTCGTCTTTCCACTCCTGGAGACTCTCTCCATAAAGGAGATATATAATGACAAAGAATGATTACGAGGGAAGCTGGACCTTTTGAGTGACACCAGCATGGTTGGCTTTGCAATGGATCTGTACAAAAACCTTTATTCTGATGACATTAGTCATGCATTGAGAGAACAAAGAACCACAACTGCTGCACAACTGACACAACTTCAGGCAGAAGCAGAACCAACTGTGAGAATGTTTGAAGATTCAGAAACTGTAAGGCAACTGCAGTTAACCAGGCATGATTGGATGCTGTCTGACTACCAGGCACATAAGCATGGGTTTAGACAGAAATATTTAGATGCACTCTGTGCGTATTCAGCATTCCAGTATGAACGTGGAAATGACTCAGGGGCTGCAGAGTACCTTTACTTTCTTAGTGTTGATTCCAGCAACTCACAGAAATGCTTTAAGTTCCTTCTGGGGGAAAACTGGCCTCAGAAATCTTGGTGCAGACTTGGAATGCAACCACACCAGACCTTACCAGCTTACAAGAGACCACAGATCACAATTCCATGAATTCTCCATTCCAGTCCCTTCCACAGTAAACATAGCTCACTCACTTGTCAATTTTCTTCAACCACCCCAAAGGCCGAGGCAATATCATTATCTTTTCCTTTTCCAGCTGCAGCATCTGAATGCAGTTCAATGCATTCACATATTCTCTGCTGTCTGACCACTGAAGTCATAACAAAGATGTTCAAAAGAGTCTGCAGGTGCTAAAAGATCTAGTAAAAGTTACTCAACAGGATTCTCACACATATAAGGACCCTATTACAAAATTCACTGAATGCTTATATGTTAACATTGCCTTTGATAGGGCTCAGAAGGATCTGAGGGAATGTGAGTCAGTGCTTGTGAACGACTTTTTGGTGACCTGCCTCGAGATTTCACTGAAAATGCTCATCTCTTCATATTTGAGACTTTTTGTCGTATCTGCCAGTGTATCAGCATTAACATGCTGGCATATCAACTGAACATGACGCCAGAAGAAGCAGAAAGGCAGGCTATGAATCTGATTAGAAATGTGAGGCTGGATGCCAAGACTGATTCTGAGTTAGGTCACACGGTCATGGTAACAATGCAGACTCATCCTATCAGTTAGTGATGGAAAAGACTAAAAGCCCCTCTTTCAGAAGCCAGATGTTGGCTACCAATACTGCAAAGAAACTTGATCAGAATAGTAGGTCAGAAGCTCCTAAGTAGGGGACCCAGGATTCTGACTTCTACTAAGGAACTGTTACACACACACACACACACACACACACACACACACACAGAGAGAGAGAGAGAGAGAGACAGAGAGACAGAGAGAGAAACAGAGAGAGAATATGAAGTCATAAAACCATTGAATAAAAGACAATACATAATTCAGAAGCAACGTTCAGGGTAAATTTTGGAGAATTTGAATAAAGTTGGTTGTGGTTCATTGAAAAATATAAAGCTCCTATCCTTCTGGTTTAGTCTAACTTTGTTTTCCTCCCTCAAGAAACAGAATCAACATACCAAACCTGGTGAGCTGAACGGCACCAAGAGATTCAGACAAAACCAGCAGACATCAAGAGAAACGGGAGAGGAAAGGCTTGGAAAGACAATGGAAACAAAAGTAGAAGGCAGCAGCAGCTCTCAAGCAGTTGGAGGGCTGTTTAGAAGAAGCCAGGAGTCTGGGAGAAGCTCAGTCAGGGCAAGGCGCTGTGGGCACCAGCCAGCAGGGGCGCCAGCTAGCGAGGCCGCCCTTGGCACCGGCAGAGCGCTGTAGAGAATGGAAAGACGCACAGTGCAGTTGTTGTACAGAGATAGACAAAACTGGTGACGCCATGGAAATAGTCTCTCCCGGTGGAACACAGTGCTGTTTACCATTCTTCAAGGCAAAGAAAAAAATCACTGAGGCCCCCTGGTGGGCGTGTTAAAACAAACATCTGACGGACGACTATTTAAAAGAACAGACATCCACTTTGATCACAGGATGAGGCTAGATGCTGCATTTTTCTGATTACACTGCATCTTATCCATTCCCTCCTTGATACCAAACCACATTTCTTCCGCATTAGAATAGAGGCTATTTTTTTTTATTCAAAGCAGCTTTTTTTTTCTCTCTCTCTCTAACTAGTACTGAGTTGAGTGAGGAGCTTCCTGATACAATCACCGAGAGCCAGGCCAGGTGTTCCACAGCCAGGAAGCCAGGGCTCTTCCCTGAAGCTATGCAGAGCCCAGCAATTTGAGCTCAGAGCAAATCTCTTCCCAGTAGCGTGAGGATGTGATGCCTTATTCAGGGAACTGTACCGAAAAAAAGTCCCCAAGAGCCCTCAAACCAGACTTCTGCAATATTTATTGTGGCAACTTGTCATTAAATTTACTCTCTCTCGAGGAGATTACGGGCACACTCCTTTCTTTTGGGTAATCTACTGTTACTGAGAATGCCATTTCATGGAGCTGGTAGGGTAGGTGCTGCCACGACAGTGGGGCCAGTGATCTCTGTGTGACGGACTTTTTTAGAAGAAAGCCAACATTAAGGGAAAGGAACAGCAGAACTGCTAGTTGAAATTTCTGTCCCTACATGAATAAGAGATAAAAGAAGATCAGTAAGTAGCCCTATCAAAACGTCGTCCCTAAAGCATGCCAACTGTGATGTCCTTAGAGACTTTTTATTACTATTCAAAGGTGAGGATGTGAATAAGATGACTCAAGCAAGTAACTTTGATTTTAAGTACCTACAAGGAGCACAAGCTACACTTACACAGCATTAGCAATGAGCCAGACACATATTTAAGTATTTTATATATATTGTTAGACTTGATCCTCACAGTAGATAAGTAGTATTTTAATATCCGTTGAAGAAAAAGAAAATTGAGGCATTTTAAAAGAGACAAAAAAGGATGGCTCAGGTTGAACCACCAGCAAAGGGCTAAGCTGAAAAGCCATTCACAAACATTTCCAGTTTCCTGTAAGGCCCATGAGAGCTGTACTTCAGTCCTCTGTGTCAGCCAAGGAACTCCCATGGGTAACTAAGTTACTGAGTAGGTGGACTCTCAAGAACCTGAGTTTGATCAACCATCTTCTTTTTACTCTGATGATTATGGAGGTTTACAGAGGGGTGGAGCCTCCAGCCCCCTGTTTCTGAGGAACCACCAGGACAACAGGCCTCTGGCGGGACACTTAATGTAAGCAAAAACACACTCTGGCTATACTAGTCTCTACTAATCTAAGGATCTTTTGTTAATGGAGCACGTTCCAGCCTGGCGTGCCCTGGCTGGTAGAGTGGTATTGTTAGGATTTCAATCCCAAATCCATGCTCAAAACCACAAGGTTGCATGGCTTCCTGAGCTGGGGCATTGCCCTTACCCGCAGCAAGCTTTGCAGTCAGTTTGAGAAAATGGACACATATTGAGAAAGCAGCCAAATACAAACAGTTAATAGCACCTGATGGGTGGAGCAGATGAGTAACACAGACTAAGCTGTGGAAGTACAGAGAACAAGATCAGGCTCACAGGGATTCGGACCAAGCCTGCTGAGTTGAAAGGATGAAAAACTCACTCTAATTAGCTTGAGTCAAAACTTGATGTTAGGTTAGAAGTCTCTGGGAATCTAACACAGAGAAATAAGAACTAATCCTCCTGTGAGCTCAAAGTACTCCTGGCGAGTGAGCCATTTCTGTTTGTCAGAAGTTGTGCGGACTCTCTTATCTCTGTTTCTCTTGGCTTTCTTATTTTCTTTATGTCTCAGTTCTGCTTGAACTTCCATTCTCACTCACCAGCTCCATCTCTCTGGCCATTGGGAAGGCTCCACCAAGCCACTTGCTGGGTTTTTGAGAGACAGAATCTGTTTGGTTCATACGGTTTCCCTTTGGCCTGGCATAAACCTCAGGCCCAATTCTCTGACAAGGACAAGAGCCCACGCATCCACAGTGTCTAAACAGTCTCTTTGACAAAGGAGTCCACAGAAAAAAAGTTTGTGGTTCGTGGAGAAGTTAAGACGATTTCATGAAAAGGACATGTTCGTGATCTGAACAAGCAGTGAGAAGTACAACTGGCGTCTGTGGGAGGAAACTACACTTTAGAAACAGGCACAATGGCTCCCGCTTGTCTGTACACAGCCAGCCCGAGCCCACAGGGGAAGGTTCGTGTTGCTCCAGGTTGGGAGCCTGTAGGACGAGTCATTTACAGCTGTTCACCAGCGAGCTTAGCTTTTACCTAAGTCTATTCCTCTTTGCTCAGCACCTTCTCTCCTGATTGCTTTTTAAGCAGTGCCACATAGCTAAGTCAAAGGCATACCTTTCCTTTCTCAGAACGATACTATTAATTTTACTTGCAATTTTCTTAATCTCATTCAATTTTCTCTTAAAAAAAGAAAAATATTTCTTATATCCTCTAGGAGTCCACCAGCAAACTGGAGGGAAAGAATTGTGTTTCAGATCTGTTCCCAGCACCTAACTTACATCACTAAGCTTCAGAAATGCTCAATGAAAAGAACAAATAAAATTATATAAAGCTGGGGCCAAGGATTTAGCTCAGTGGTTCTGGCATCTGCCTTGCAAGTGCAAGGGCCCAGGTTTGATCCCAGTAAGCACATACAACAATGCCAGGCATGATGAGTCATGCCCACCAGCAATCAGAGCCATAAACCACAGTGCCAGGTGTGGTGGCTCATCCCTATAATCCCAGCACTCAGGAGGCAGAGGCAGGAGGATTGCTGTGAGTTCAAGGCTAAACTCAGGGCCAGCCTGAACTATACACACACACACACACACACACACACACACACACACACACACACACACACACACACACATATATATATATATATATATATATATATATATATATATATGTTGCATTAGCAAGAACAAGGATACCACCAACTGTTGTGGTAATACTACCAAGACTTGAAGTTCTTTGGAACACAAATGGCCTTTAATCTTAGGAAAAACAGATTCGAAACCCCTGTCATGTCCCCTCCAACGTTAGAGGTGATAGCCAGGCTCCCCCCTCACTCCCTAAAATTAATAAAGTACGTTTCAGACTAAGCTATCATTTTAAATATCCACATCAAGTTTATGATGCAATCATATTACCTGTTATTAGATTGGAAGGTCCTATGTCACTGGATTAGCTGGAAGTAGTCAGAGGCTTTCAAGCCATCATTGGCATCCATCTGATCTGCCTGATCTTAGGCAAATTACCTTAGCTTCTTTGGTAAAAAGCAGGATATAATAATACTTGGTTCATGTATTTGTAGGAGCAAACACAGAGAAAATTTTTAGTCCAGTGACACCGAGTAGGCATCAGAAAACATTAAGTCTCTTCCTGTTTGTCTTCCTTCTTTTGATGTGCTAAGCTGAGTAGTCATGTAACCATGTGCCATATTGCTCTTCGGACAGGTGGGCTAGTGCAATTTAGACTGCTGAATGGAATCCTCATTGCTAAATTGTGCGGCTTCTCAGGCCCCGATGACCTCTGCCCTCTCCAGAGTACTTCTGTCTGCTCAATGGCTGTGCCTTCTGGTGGCTGTGGAATAACACAAGGTCAGAGCAGGGCTCTTCACTTGTGCCAGCGACAGACCGTCCCAGGCACTGAAATTAGGCTCATGCTCTGTTATGACAATGATGGTAACAAGAACTGAAAACCATGCAACATGGATCCATTCCCGAGATCGAAAGCTTAATAAAAATGGGAAATTTTTACAGGAGGCTTTTACTAAAGTCCCAGAATAGTCTTCTCCTTGTAATTGTGTGGATTTATGTTTTTGTTTTTTTATTTCTTGCTTTTTATAATCTCGTGTTCAGATCTTGGTGTTGGCATTCAGGGAAATTGGTTTGGGCAGTCAGAAAAACAAACGTGTTCATCTGATAACAAAGTTGTAAAATTAGAATAGATTAAAACAACAAACAGTCAAGATAATTCCTTTTGTAGATCTAAACTTCCTACATTGTACTAAGAAATAAAAGCATGTCAAGAAAGAAAATCATTCTAATCTAGATCCAGTGAATAAAATTTGCATCTTGTGAAAAACATATTTTGTAAAGCAGTGGTTCTCAAAAGGGGGAGATTTAGCATCCCTACCCCCTGGAGATGTGGGACAGGCTCTGGAGGTATTTTCCTGTGTCCGAGTGGTGGTGGGATGCTACTGGCCCAGTTAACAGAGAAATACTGATACAGAATACTGATACAGAATACTGATACACACCCTACAAGATACAGGTGAGACTTCCCACAAAGGAATATCCAACTCCAAAGCTGTAGTGTCCATGGTGACAGATCTTAGAAACGTGTCTTTGAAAAAAAGAACTTCTTACTTTGCTTAAATTCAATTACCTTTCTAATACCTTAATATTTAATTATTAAATGTTTTTGCATTTCTTGGGGCTTTTTTTTTAATCGGTTAAGTTTATTGGTACATTTTAGCTATCGATCATGATCACATTCATTATTGGAAATTTGCACCTGTACATGATGTATCTTGGTCCTTATTTTTTTCCCATTCCCCTTCCTTTCCTTCTACCCTTCAACTCCTTCCTATTTCTATGAGCTTTGTTTTTGTTTCTGTTTTTCTTTTTTCTCATTTTTTTTTCTTTCCCCTTCTATTCTCCTGCCTCTCCTTGGGGTTTTTTAGAGTAAAATTTTAAAATGAGAATGAAATTTGTAAATTAAGAACTAGAATTAAATGCCAAATTTTCAGAAGTCAGTATGAACCACGGAAGTAATTATATTAGCCATTTTCATTAGCATATATTCTATTTTAAATAACATATTCAGTTTAAATGACCTCATCTGATCTTCGCAAATGCCCTGTGGGGTAGATATAATAACCTATGACTTGAAAGAGACAGAGGGGTTAAATACGTACCTTCTGAACATGGTAATAAGAACAATGTGTGGTCAGACAATAGGGAGAATAAAGCATGCATCCATGAGAGCCAGATGACAGTCTCAAGTCCGCCATTTGCCTGCTGGGTGTCACTGTATTATCCTGCTAACCCAGCTGTTTAATGGAAGTGACAGGACCTACCTGAAAGGGTCCTGAGAACTGACAGGTGATGAGTTTCAGATGAAGTATCTGGCATGATGTGGAAAAGACACAGATGCAGCAGAAGACCAAGGCCCAGCCAGGCATTCCAGCCTCAAATCTAGTACTCTCTCCTCTCCCCCACGGGGCCCACCCTGTGTCTGTGACACCACAGGTGCTTGAGGTCACTGAGTTCAGTAGCAAGTGTGCAGCCTGCCTGAGGAAAGAAAGGAACAAAAGAAACACCTTTAAGTCACTTAGAACTCCTCTACTTTCAACCATATTATTCGAAATCACCAGGAGATTTCTTTTTCAGCTAGGACAAGATAAGCAGAAACTTTCCATTTTCCATGATTGAATGGTGTGCGCTTTTGTGTGTGTTGGGAGAAGGTACAGGAAAACTAAAAGCATCTCAAAGCATTCTAAAGCAAAAAGGGACTTAATCATTTTCCCTGAAATGAAGAGAACACACTTCTATTTGTTCAGAGGAATCACAGATTAAAGGAGTGTATTTTTCACAAGCTTGCAGAAAATTGTTTTGGGCCTGAATCAAAAAGGAGTGAAAATTAGAAAAGAAATGTTAAACCAGTAATTCTACTTCTGAGAATTAATCCACAGGGGAAAAATGGATGCATGCATATAGATAACGTTAATGTATAATATGTAATATTTGTATCATGAATATAATTATATAAATTACAGGATCTTTTATAATATGAAAAACTTAAACAGAATAAAATATCTCAAAAGAGACAAATGGTCAGCAGTCATTAAAATTACATTAGAAGGTAGCTAGAACAACATGACTAATGCCCAATATAATAAGAAGAAAAAACCTGGAACAAAATTAAAGGCACAAAACAAGTTGAATTTTATTTTTAAAACCTAAATAAACTAGTTTGAAATAGCTTAAAATGTTACAGTGATAGATTATTAACAATTTTTCTTTTACTTATTTTCTATTTTCCAGCATTATAAAATGATCACAAATCCATGTCGTAATTTTTCAAATGAATACATTGTATAATGAAGTTAAGAGCACTTGGAAGAAAGGAGTTAGGTTGGAAGAATACATTGAATTTTATGTGAATCTGCTACTACCAGGAAAATAGCTCAGTAAGGCAGGTAAAGAATAAGTTGATTGTTATACCAGTGCAAAGCCCTTAAGACCAAACTCCTCTCAGCCCATCAATTTCACATTGATTTCATCTTGACATGTAACATGCCCCTCGGTTCTACAATCAAGGAAACCATGAAATATCAATGGTGACTTCCAGAGGACACATATACACATGTTGATTGAAGATTAATTTCTCAGCAAGGTGACTCGTCATTGATATCCTGCCTTGTGCACAACACAGGTCATGTGACCTTAATGATCATGGAAGGAAATGCTTTGAGCTGGCTCTAAATTTCTAGAGAATATGAGTTATTCTGAAGTGAAGGCAGAGAGGATGATCTGGTTTAGCCAGTTTTTTTATTATGGAGCATCACAGTGAAGTAACAATTATTTGATCGTCTGAAATAACCTTGAAAGCTCACATTATAGGACACGTGTGATTTCTGATTCTAAATACAGGAAAATGTCCCTGGCAGCAGTACACTGCCTGGCAGCTTTAACTGTGCTCTATGAAATAACTACTTTCTTCCCCTTTACTTTCTGAATTGTGTTCAGTAAGATACCTGCATTCCCTGATTTTCCTTTTGCTTGTCATATAGTTGCCCAATACAACTTTCAAACTAGATATAACCTTTGGCAGAAATGGATAAAGAGGTTTATGTAGCCAGATGATATTGAGGATACATCTAGAGTGGCATGTAGTTACAATACTGAGCTAAAGATACAGCCTGAAAAGGACAGACTCATAGCAACATGAATAGGAGGACCAATATGATAATGAAACTTAAAAGCCATTTTCTGATTATCTTAATGAAAATAGTTACAGCATTGCCTCAGTTTATGAACTTAATTTATTTTATGATTTTAAGAAAGATGGCTGCATTTGTGTTTATGCAGGGAAAATGGCCATGGCTGTGTTTGTCAACTGAAGAAGAAATTGTGAACGGATGTCAAATTCTGCTGAACACTTTTGTTTGTTAACAGCATTCATAAATTGAGGCATTAGTATGTTCGGCCCACAATCCCTAACCTCTGTGATAACAGACTGCTTAGGCAGTCATAACAACCTCATTTTCTTCCAGCTATTTTCCCATCCAGTTCATACATACTCCCGTAGTGTGTGGATTCTCCACCATTTATTGAATCGAAGGCAGATGTCCAGCTGAAGTTCAGTCAATCAGATACCCTACTGTATAGACTTGGTGTTGGGATTCAAAGGCTGCCGGTGGCTAGAACTAAAGGATGCGGATATGGACATCTTCCGCCGTGTGCGTGAAAGAGAAAAACAGCTCAGTGAATGTAAATGAGTAGAAAAGAGGGCTGTGCTGGGTTTCAGAAGGTGCAATACAAAGAACTCTTTTTTCTGCCCAGGTTCTAAATAAATTGAGAGACATAGGATGCCTATTGAGAGCGAAATATACCCTTTATCTGTGAAACAGTTTGGTACCTCTTTAGGTATGTGGCAAAATTAGCTTCCTAGTTCATAACACCAGATTAAACAAACCTCCTCTTGGTCAGCGCTGGACAATCACACCCTTTCTATGCAGGTGTCATTCAGCCATTTAAAAACATATAGAGTGAAGGAATAAAGCAGAATAAATGTCCTCTGCATATATATCTAAAACAAAAGGAAGATGACCCAACTGGCCAAGTGGATTCTGCCAAACTCATTAATTAAATAAAGTGTCTCTTCCCCAGGAGAAGACAAGCAAGGTAGTGAAAAGCAGCCCAGATTTCTGTGCTAATGGAGGTCTTTCTGCTGAGAGGGGAAAAAGTAGTTTCTCCAACTTGACAATATGTGGAATAAGAACATAGACCGGATTCCAGGTATATTACTCTTGGAGTCCATGAGATAGCCCAGTATTCTTCTCATAAATTCCCTTGTGCTAACATGACTTGAACAGGTTTCTGCTCCTGATAATATTTCTTATAATGAAATCAAAATCATTCAAAGAATCGTTGGTCCATAATTAGTATTCGATGTTGAAATACCAAAGGACAATCTGAACACTAGCCTAGCAGGCAAGCTAATCCTATTCTCTCTAGTCTCTGTTTTCATTTTAAAGGTGAGGAAGAACCACAGAAATAGCCTACATGTGACTCTATACCACTTTCCTGAGCTTTAGTTCGCACTATCATTTGAAAAAAAGAAGTAATACTGAGTCTTAGAAAAACTCTCCTACTTGTAGCCCACTATTGTGCTCATTAGACAGGAGAGCCAGAGGGAAAAAGTTGATGAGGCAAAAGCCCACAGTATGAGGCCCTTGGTATCAGCAACGTGAGAGCACACCAGTGCTCCACGGGGCCGTGCTGCAGACACAGTGTGTACCAACCAGTCCACCCCAAGGACTCATCTGTTACAAGGGGTCGCACCTGAAAGCTCAGAGATAACTCCTTTTCCCAGGATTCCTTCTTCTTGTAATAGATCTGCTTCACCCACGTTAGGCCCCTTCTTTGAGGCCATCAATATCCAGTGACTATTGTCATCAGGTGTAGAGTTGGGCCCACATCCTTCACTCCCAGTTTCTGCTGAAGACCATCATGGGTCCAGGGCTTTGGGGAATGCACTGAAGTTCCTCTTGTGGCTACATCCCACTTCCACCTTTCCCTGGGCTTAATTCTACTTCTGTCACTCCTCACAGATATGTTTCCAAGAGCACTTTCCACTCGGTTTTTTAAGTGCCAATCACTGCCTCAGAATTGGTTTCCTGGGGGACTCAATCAGCGAGAGTCCAGCTGTGAGAAACAACAGTATCTCAAGCATCAGACACTTTTTGCAATGATGGACAATATGGTAGTTACTAATATCAGCTGGCTATTGAGTACTGGAAATATGTCTGTTGCAGCTGGGGAACTAAAACTTTAATCTGTATCTCAGTAGTGGCTCCTATCCTGCGCAATGCAAATCCAGGATGTCTAGACCTGAGCTAGAAATCTGATAGCATGAAACAGTCATGGGAAAGAAGTCAAACCTCAAAGGAAAAGGGTACTGTGTGATGGTCATGAAGGAGGAAAAGATCTAGGTTTCAAGACAGATAATAATAAGCATAACAATAACAGCTAAGTTCCAGGGATAAGAAATAGAATTCCCATTTCTCAACTAAGGAGAATGTAGCTGAGAGCTTGCCCAAGGTCGTTCATGTAATAAGTAGGAAAGCTGAGATCTGACACTGTTTATATCCTTTCTAGTGTGATTAAATGGGATTTGTGACAGCAAAAGCATCAAGCTAAGCTACTAGTGAACATCAAATATCTTCATCTGTATCCTTAAGCTTTTTATCCTTATATATTTTGCACTGTGCATAATCACATAGGAGGAATGACTTCCTACAGGGCTCATGAGGCACCAGGTGTTGAAACCCAGCACACACACAGGGCTTGACACTCCCAGTGCTGGACTGAATATGAGATTAAGGCATGATGGGAAATGATGTCAAAGTGTTCCCAGGACTCTTTGCTTCCTGTGAACTGTCACCTATGGCAGAGCCTAAGGTATAGACACTGCTCAAAGATCCTGCAAACACAGCCAAGACTGTAGTTTAGACTCCAGGACCTTCTGACCCTGAAGGACTGCTCCTTTACCTGGGAGTGCTCACCAGGGTGCCCAGTTCATATTCTCCTCTATCAGAATGGTGCTGCTGCCCTTGCAATGGGTGGCCTTGTATGAACCTCTCTTCATGCATGACTTTCCTACCACTAACTCTGGTTCCTCTTTGATTTTTTAAAACAATAGGGGCAGAAGGACTCTTGGGCCTGTCTTAGAAAATTAGTGGCACAAAGACATGATCAGAACAGAAATGTCCTTTATGTTTGAAGCAGTCCAAAAAGAGAAAGTCAGTGTCACATGCTTTAACTGCTTATTTTCTCCCAAGGCAATTTTAGCTCCCAGCAGCACATATCTCTGAGCTTCCTTTGCAGGTGCTCTTAACCTATCTATACTTAGAGCCCTCTGAGCTCAAAGAACTCGTAACCCAGTGAAGAAAGCATGACAGTAAACTATTGTTCTCTAGGACAAATGTGTACAAGAAAGCAATGCTCACATCCTGATGGGAGTGCAGAGGAGGAACTTGACAAAGTTTCTCAGATGCCTTTTGCCACAGTTCAGCAAAGTACTCAAGAGTTAGACATGAGGGGCCAGGGATTTTGCTCAGTGGTTCTGGCACCTGTCTTGCAATCACAAGGGCCTGGGTTCGATCCCTGGTAACCATATACCATACTGGGTATGGAGACTCACTCGCAGCAGCAATCAGTACCACATACCACAGTGCTGGGCATGGTGGCTTGCACCTGTAATCCCAGCACTTGGGAGGCAGAGGCAGGAGGATTGCTGTGATGTGAGTCTGGGGCTGAGCACAGGGCCAGCCTAAACTATAAAGCGAGACCCTGTCTCAAAAAAAAAAAAAAAAAAAGTTAGACATGAGAACCACAAACCAGTGGCTTAGTCTATGTGAATGACCCATGGCATGTTTGAGAAATGCTTTCAGAAGTCAGCCTCCATACAGGGGATTGGTGCTTCCCTAAGAAGGACCCCACTTGCTTGGTAAATATTTTACTCCTTCCTGGCTTCTACCAACCAAGAAAAGGAAAAACATGATATGTATGTCTCAGGTTTCTATGCCCGACATGTATCCATGTTAGAGCCTTATACCATTTCTTAAGCCTATAAAGGTAGGGGGAAAACTGATGAAAACTGTTGTACCCTCCTTCCAGCCATTACTCATGAATTTAAACATTCTGAAACTGCCCTTAGAATATTTGCAGTAAGGGCCAACTTTCTCAAATCAACAATCATGCAGAAAGAGGTCCATGAGGAAAGAATTGAGCATAGACTCTCGCAGGCGGAGATGCTTCCACTTGTCAGTGAATTCTCAGCACCTCTCCTGCCTGGTCCCCACGAAGTGCTCGCTATGTATTATTCTTGCATCCCAATAATGTAGTTCCATTAAGTCCAATAAGAGTGTATGGAATATCTGTGTGCCCTCTGTTGTTTCAAGGACAGAGAATAAAGAGATAAGACCCCCCCCCGTCCTTTGTTCTGCATTGGTTTGCAAACAAAGGGCATTCAATATATGTTCTGTGGGCTGAGCAGCTGAGTGGGTGGTTCAGCAGGATCAGGATGAGAACTCCACACCAGCTCTGAGCAAGCTTCCCTTCAACTAAACCCAAACTACTGGCTTAAGAAGCAGAAGGGCCTTGAATTATAGCAATTATATCCTAGTAAACCTATTTTCAGCCAAAAATGCACATTCTATACCTAACCTACCATATATCCTAGCTCAACACAATACACTATAGAGTAACAAGCAGTTAACCTCAAACTCATGTGATTGACAGCTATGGGTTGCAGGTGTGCCCAGCCTCACAAAAAAGTATTGTATTGAATACTGTTAACCCAGGGGAAAAAAATGACAATCAAGTCATGTCATACACTGGTACAAATTGTCAATGTTGAGTGTGATTATGATATGTATATAAAATGTACCTATTTCACAATAAAATTTAAAAATTTTTAAAAACACAACCAAAACACAGGAAAAAAATAAAAATTTGAAATATGGCTTCTACTGAACTGGTATTGCTTTCATATGACTGTAAAGTAAAAATATCATAAGTTGAAGCATAAGTTGGGAATTTTGTATGTATCCAAAAGATATTGATGAATCATATGGCTTGAATATCATAACCGTATTTGTAGGCATTGTCTTAACATACCTATGGGATTTATTTCTTCCTGTAACCCTCTCTCCTACTCACAAGCAATGAATTCCAGGGAGAAATTGTCTCACTATAGCCATGGAATACAGAGAAATACTCAGGTCTACATAGGATTTAAATTGATATCTTCTGCATTCACCAGCCAGATCTACTCCTTGCTGATGTGCCCAAATGGATTCACTATTATGTTCACACAGCTTTACTGTATCCTCTTCACTAGAAGCTAGAATTTCCCTTCCAAATTATAGTCACACAGCATTGAGGCAGACAACTCAGTTCCATAGTTTCTGACTTTGTGAGTGTATCTGGAGATTAATAATACAGAGGTTAGACAAGGGCTTTTCCCTGCTATGACACTTTGGTCTATAAATCATGCTATTTATATTTGTTTGCTCCTAATTGTCAAAAGGAGACTGTCCTTGTCACTGGGAAATAAGGATGAGTGGCCATACCGTGGCAGAATGCAGCCAATCACAAGTGGTCAGAGAGACAAAAGCTAGCTACAAGATGAATGTCCTGGAAGCAAGTGTAACAACGAGAGGTGGCAGTGAGCACGGATCATTGATTGCTTCAGCCATGCAGCCAGTGCCTCTGGGCGTAAATGCTCAGCAGGCTTCAAAGGGGAAGCTGGAAATAAGTTTACACCCAAGGCAAAACAGACTGTCAAGTCAACTAGAGGCCTAGCAGAAAAACTGTGAGAGGAAGGTGGAAATGATTGGCAGGGGCTGCCTGGCACATGCTGGCTCCAATCCCAACCTGTCTGGCTTTCTCAAGAAACACAGGTTTCTTGACTGAGGGCCAGTGAGGAAGGCCTTTCTTTCCCCTGTGCCTTTCCTGTCCTAGTCAGATCAGATGATCGAATCTTAAGTAGGGATGTTAAGATGTTAAGCTGCAGGGCTCGGCGATACAAGTGACAGCAGTGATGAGGGGTGTTCTCCTGCCATTAGTTCATAGACACAGAAGCGGGCAGAGCTCTGCATACTGCCCCGAAGTTGTAGCTGCCAAAATGTAGCTTGTTTTGAAGCTGCAGCAACTTTGATGTTTTCTTAACATAGGCAGGTGCTTCATTAAAGCACCGTGGAGTACACCAGCTATGTTTTCCCTGGGGTGAACTGGAAGAGATCCAAGCTGGGATACCAGACACACAAAGGCAAAAATTATATCAGCAGGGAAGGAAGCCTCATTATCCTCCCACGACACACTCGCACTTGCTCTGGCTAATTGTTATGTGTTTGCAGAGAGGGAAGTCGCTTCATCAGAGGCATGTTTGCTGGAGACACACGGTGGTCCAGAGCCTGGGCACCATGGTGCTCATCAAAGACTTACAGCTAAATGCAAGACAACCCAGAGCAGTACTTCCTCCAGGGAAGGAAGACAGAGAAAACTCCAGAACGATGCACAGAAAAGTCTTCATTCCTATGACGTATGTCTCAAGACTGATTTTGGGGAGACTCACAATTTTTCTTACTAGAATTATTTCAACTAAATTTGTTTAAAATTGAGTCAGACATCAAGGGCAGGAATGGGGCCGGGGAGTTAGCTCAGTGGTTCCAGCGCCTGTCTTGCAAGCGCAAGGGCCCGAGTTCAATTCCCCGGTAACCACATACCATACTGGGCGTGGAGACTCACACCCAGCAGCAACCAGCACCACATACCACAGTGCCGGGCGTGGTGGCTCACACCTGTAATCCCAGCACTCAGGAGGCAGAGGCAGGAGGATTGCTGTGATGTGAGTTTGAGGCTGAGCTCAGGGCCAGCCTGAACCACAAAGCAAAACCCTGTCTCAAAAAACCTAAAAAAAAAAAAAAAAAAAAAAAAAAAAAAAAAAAAAAAAAAAATGAAAGGGCAGGAAAAATATTCTAAAATCATCATCACATCGCTTGGCTTTAAGTAATACAGTATGCCTATGAAGAAAGGATTGACATTTGACTTTATATGACTTGATTCCTGATTCATCTGTTCATTTGTTTTTCTATTTTGGGGGGAGTGGGATTGAACTCAGGACCTTGTGCATGCCAGATGGATGTGATGCCACTGAACTACATCCCCAGCCTTGTTCATTTATTCTTTCAACATCTATTTTCCATGTGCTAGGTACTCGAGGCATGGTAACAGCTGAGATAAATATTGTTTATCTTCTTGGATAGCCTAACCAGTTAAACCATAATAAAGTGTGATGTTTTGAATGAAAAAGTCCATTCAGGGAGCAAAGTGCATAATTTTGAGACATAATATGTACAGGAACATGTGGAAACCACGCCAAAAACTTTCAAGATCAAGAAAGGTTGGGTGATGCTATAGTGATCAACAGCTCCAAATTTCAGGGATTTAGAATAAAGAAGACTGATTTCTTGGTAATCCTGAATATCCAGTACAGTTCAGAGAGGTCTCTGCTGGTGTTAGTGATTCAGGGTCCCAGACATCTAGTACAGCCAACAACTCCAGCAGTGTTAATGGTACTGGCATCAGAGTACTCTGCCCAAAGGAAGAATACACTGCAATGCTCAGACTCATTTGCCCAGACGAGCCCTATTCAGCTAGGAAGGACAATCATCTTGGGAGGTCAGTACTGACATGTGCAGCAAATAATAATGCCACAGCCTCATGACAGCAGATGCCAGTCAGCCTCAGAGAGTCAAGGACAGATGAGGGCCCTGAAGAAAACACATCTAGACCAAAGCACCAAGGTGCAAAGGTCACCTGCTTCCTTCCAAGAGTGCATTTCTTCTCTGTGAACACAGTTAAACATATGTCTGCTTCTAGATGGAACTGTAAATTCTTATAGCAATCCTTGTTACACTCTAAGTGTTCAACTCATATTTGGGAATAAGGAAATCAGTAAAGTCTTCCGTGTTGAACATAAAGGATCAGACCAGCGGTGTGCAGATTCTTCAGAGAGCCACAACCACCTGCCAGACAGAGCAGGTGTGCTTGAGGACTCTCCCGACCTGCCTCCACCCATTTGCTTGGAGAGTTGACCCCTTCTTCCATTTCCAGGGATAGACTCTACTTTGTAGGACAGACTTCCTACTGTGTAGAAAGATGATGGAACACACTTTTGCTTGATGTGTTTGTCCCCTTCTTACTACATGCTAAGGGCAAAGTCCTCTCTTGTCTGTCTTTGGAATAGCATGTTAGCCTTAGTTATGGACATGGTAGACGCTGAGCAAAAAAATCAATGTCAGTTTAAATATATTTTAGAAGATGGGTGGTTGGGTGGCAATGGAAGCTTGGAAAACACAAGAAAGATACTAAGGGAGACAAAACAGATTATTTTAGTAATAGTCTCCGAAGGAGAAATGAATACTATAACTTATCAGTGCCTTGCCTGAGTACCTTCCACACTTATGACAGATGACTGTTGTGATAGAACATGCTCTCAGCTTCCACCTGGGCTCTCCAACACACTGTTTGCTGTCTTCTCCCTCTTTCTTTGGACTCTGTCTTTCTGCGAGAAGCCAATGAAATGATAACCATGATAACACATGCGAGGCAGATAGTGAAGGTGCATCCAGGATGGATCACAATAGCATTCGCCTTGTATTTGTATAACACTTGACTTGATAAAATAACTTCATGTTCTTTGTCACACCTCCCCGAAAGGCAATGTTTGGTTTGACCAATCACAAAAAAGAATTTGTTGTTCGTTATCAGTCAAAAGAAGAGAAACTGTTTTTGATTTCTTTCTCAGATATGATTTCACAAAACAACTGAGAAGCATTCAGTCTCCCCTCCCATCTCTGTGTCCTCGGAAACTTGTGAAACTGCAGTGTTCCAGGCAAGTACTCAGTCTCAGACCTCAGAAATCTGAATGTCAGTTTCCAATGCATTTGAGGTGAGTGAGGCTCTCCTCTTTTTCAGGAATTGTGTGTTCTCCTAGGAAACCCAGCCCCACAGTGACAGATTTTTGTACTATCACCACACTTGCTAAAGCAATGGCTTGTGAGCTGCAACTTTTCACACTACTGATGCATCGCTTACCCCAAGGAGCCCAGCTGGCACCCCTGCATGGCATGAGAGGATGTGGTGAGCAGCTCAGAGACACAGCTACCAGGGAAGATGGGAAAGGTGACCAGTAGGGCACAGCAGCTACCACTGTGAGGAGCCTGCAGTTATTTATGTGTTTACCAGAGCTCTGCTTCTGATTATAATAGGGCCCTTGACAAATTGAAGGATTTTTGCATTGCTGCACTTCAGTGCGATTAATAGGATGTCAGCAGCAGCTTTTGGCGCCTTTCCTGATGACCCATGCATAATAGCTTCCTGCTCATGGGCCTCGAGAGCCCACGGCTCACTTCGCAAGTGGTACTCTCAAGTTTCTGAAAATGTTGCTCACTGGAAAACCTAAATTTCTATGATAAGTAATATCAATGGTTAATAACATGTACTTTCTAGATATACTACTTGGGTTCAAATTGCTGTACCTGTTCTTTCTAATTTTAGACTTCTGACAAGTTGCTCTTTCAAAGCCTCAGTCTCTTCATCTTTAAAATAGGGACATCAACAGCAACTATTTGGAGTGACAATTAAATGAGAAAATGTCAGGTACAGCAAATTAAAATTTTATTAGTGTCTTTTTTGTTTTATAAACCAAGCAATGGTTTTATATACAGTAGAAAAACATAATACAAAGAACAGGAAAAGAAACTTTAGTAAGGCTTTCTTGCCAAGGGTCAAGCACTGCCCAAAAGAGAGGGTATACCTTGGACAAATACTTACTGATAACCTAGTATGTAAGAAGCCCTAGGCTCCAGGTAGACACGCTGTCTGTCACTATATGTGTTTAAGTTCAAGCCAGGCAACCAGGTGATAGCCAGGGTCAGAAATGCGTAGCTTCCACTGTAGAAAAGTTCTTGTACAGCCTAGAGGGCTACTGAAGGGAGAGTTTTAATGAAATTTTAAAGTTAAATAATCAGTTGCACCCACTCAAATCAATCCAAACTTGTGCGTAGGGCACTTTTTTTTGAGAGGTGTCTATATTATCAAAAAAGGATAAGGGGGCATCATGAGGAGCAGCAGGAAAATTCCATAATTGCCTATTGTAACTGTCTTAGAAATCTCACCTGAGAAAACATACATCATAATTAAGGCATCTAGCTTAGATTTAAGAAGATGCTGAAACAGTTCATGTGCTTTGTCCCCCAGCACTCTTAGAATTTTTCCTTGTCATTGTTGGTATTGTAGGTTTTTTAATATCCCAATGTAGAAGAGGAAATAAGCCCTGCACCTTTAGTGTCCTTTTTCACTCATGGGGCACGTGGGTCAGAAGAGAGTATGTCGTCCAGCGCGCCAGGTCGTGCAAGCACAGGAAGCCCGGCCATGCATCCAGCAGGGCCTCAGGCAGGCTGAACCCTTCCCATCTGACAGTCTCCAAAGCCATCAACGAGGATGCGAAACCTGGGTAATGAGCAGCTGCGAGCCGAGGAGGTGACGAGGCAAGCTGACAGCAGAGCCGAGCAGGCGGTGGGTGGGTGGGAATGTAGGAGGGAGGAGAAGTGGCACAGGAAGAGGAGACTGGAAAAGGCCCGCAAGTCTCACTCTGAGAAGGCGGCCGAGGATGGTCTGTGAGCGGGAGGCCACCTCCTCTCCACTGTCTCCTTTGTATTATTCTGCATGCACCATGGTTCTCAAACATCCACATCTGTCCCCCAGGAAGTCTTGCTGCGATGCAAATTCTGATCCAGTAGGTCAGGGTGGAGCCAGGGGTCTGCGCTTTCTCTGCTCCAGGTGCTGTTTATGTTCAGGGCCTGCAGACCAAGCTGTAAGTGGCCATGTGTGAGATCTCAAATGGCAACTACGGCTGCAGGATCCATCTGGCCGCTGGCCCACTGCCGCAAGTCTGGCTGGAGCACAGCCCTGATAGTCATTTACATATCGTCAGGGCTGCTTTCACACCGACAGCGGAGTGCGGAAGTTGAGACGCAGACTTTATGCCCCACAAAGCCTAAGACACAATTACTAGTAGGCTTTTCACAGGAAACTGTTGTAAACCCTATCCTGGAGCATACTGAGTCTTAAAACTCAGGAAAAAGAGGAAATAATATTGTATTGGGACAGACAAACTTTTATTATGCCATGAATTTCCATTAAGAAGAGCCTTACAAAGTGGAATTTTGAAAAGGAACATTCCAGAATTCCATGTTCTAGAGCAGATGCCCTCATCTCTTAAAAATATTCTAGAAAGCTAAAAGAATAACTAGAAAAATCTTGTGTCTTATCAGATGTTGACCTTAAACTGAGTTCAGAACCATAAAAGTTTGAAGCATCTTAGATTATTTAAACTAATGAAAATAATGTGCTATAGCTCTTCACTATTTTAGTATTGTCTTTAGCTACTAAAAATATCCTTTGTCTTCAATGAGGAATTTGTAACAACAATAATCCAACCTTAACTTTGTATGACACAGCATCTTCCCCAAGTTATTCTTCACAAACAATATGACATTTGATCTTCTCAATATAAGTAAATGAATTCAACTTGGTGCAAAAAAGCAGTGACATGCTTTTTTAATGAGCTTCTATCGAACAAAAGAAATGGTCATAGAAGTAAACTACCATTATACAACAAATAGCACAGGTGGAGCTCAGAGGAGCATGGGCTGTGGGGAGCTGCCACTTCTGAATTGATCCCAAGGTCTTAAAATTGGGAGAGGAAGTTGTCAGGATGAGAAGATTATCACAGGGAAAACATAAAAGTCATCGTAAGATGGACAAGGATTTAGCTCAGTGGTTCCAGTGCCTGCCTTACAAGTGCAAGGACCTGGGTTCAATCCCCTGGTAACCATATACAATACTGGGAGTAGAAACTCACGCCCAGCAGCAATCAGTACCACATACCACAGTGCCAGGCATGGTGGCTCACACCGTTATTCCAGCATTCAGGAGGCATAGACAGGAGGATTGCTGTGATGTGAGTTGGAGGCTGAGCTCAGGGCCAGCCTGAACTACAAAATGAG
This sequence comes from Petromus typicus, assembly GCA_004026965.1. NCBI lineage: Eukaryota > Metazoa > Chordata > Mammalia > Rodentia > Petromuridae > Petromus > Petromus typicus. Next base: position 38,030 of record PVIR01004112.1, read on the forward strand.
ACACTGTCTCAAAGGAAAAAAAAATCATTGTAAGATTTTCAGAAAATATTCTCATGGGGTAGAAATTTTCATATAGGAAAATATAAACTTTAGGCTCAGAATTAATGTGGATTAATCACTAAAAATAAGACATGTAATGAAGTCTTTTAACCACAACATTGGTTCTTTTACTGCTATATGAATGTTCAAAGATGATTTTTCTCAGAGATGATGGAATGAGTTCTGAGGGACATGTGGGTTAATAACGTTTGCTATGTAGTAAATCTTGTCTCCTGAAAGACAATGCCACAGGTATATATTAAATATTAGGAGCTTCCCTGTTGTGACTATGAATATCAGGTCTAAGAGGGGACATTTAAGGATGGACCTCGTACTGTGTTTCTCACAGCAGAGTGGAGTATATTCTGATCGGAAATATATACATAGCTGTCATTGTCAGTGCAACCCTACTAAGTCTAGAGTGAGCAAATCTCTAAAACGTGAGATTTCTTCATTCTTTATAATTAAGATACCAAACCAGACATGATGATACATACCTGCATTTCCAGCATTTTGGGAGGCTGAGGCTCCAAAATCCTGAAGAGGATTGCAAATTTGACCCCAGCCTGGACAACTTGGCACCTTAGTGAGATCTTGTCTCAAAATAAAAGAACAAGAACAAGGCCTGAGGATGTAGCTTAGTGTGAAGTCCCTTGGTTCAATTTCCAGTGCTGGAGGGGGAAAAGGAGATATCATTCTCCAATTACTTTTCGTGTGTCAGAATTGTTCTTAGGTCTTATTTCAAGTACCATCCAAATAGTTTGTATTATGCTTAGACCTTATTTCACAGCTACTTAAAAAAAATTTTTCCTATACCATCAAACAAAGCCTCCTATGTCACAGCAATTTAGCTATGGAATATGTATGAGGAAACTGAGTGAATATGAAACAAGATCGAATGGAAGCCCCAGGGGATGATGTGCTGTTTTATTTTACAGCATAGTGAAGTACTTTAAAATACCGCAGCTTCGGTTACATGTTTTCTTTATGGAATGACCTATCCGCCCGATCCTCTTTCCCATATAATTCACACGGTACCTATTGCACCTCTCAGCTCTGAGCCTAGTCCCCCACCAGGCATGTGAGTAAAAGAAACATATTCTATAATGAGCTTCGTGCTGCAGTCTCAAGGGGTTCTTCTCTTACAGAGATTTGCAAGCACGCGCCCAACTCCGGCAGCAAAAAACAACTCTTAGGAAATAGAGGGCCGAAAGGAGTGGCCTGGAAAATGAGTTCTAAGAGGAGGACTCGGTGTTGAACAGGAATTTTGATTACATTAATTTTCATGCTCCAGTCATATTCTAGGCTGACTGAGATCTTCCCTGATAATCAATGAACTGCTCTGTCTTTCCAGGCACCCATTCATGCGCCAGCTGTCGGCCATGTAATCGGCATGTTTCGGGCCATGTAATCGGCATGTTTTGGGCCATGTAATCGGCATGTTTCATCTGACTGAGATGAGCTGGTCTGCTGTGGCTATATGCCAATTCCAACCCTCATTCCCTGGAATGCTTCTATAATGCAAAGCCTAATGATTTTTTTTTCTTCAACCTGCCTGGTCTCCAGAGGTGGTGCGTGTGATTCAGTCTGTAAAGCAAGGTGAACAGTGTGGTGTGGAGGTCAGCACAGCAGGTTAGAAAGCAATAGAAATAGCTGCATGGCCAAAGAAAGTGTTTAAGATTCCTTTGAAACTGACTTCAGTTTTCAGCACCAGGAAAAAAGAAAAAGAAAGAAATGAAAGGTACTAGTACTCCTCGCTCTTATGTAGATTTTTATAAACTAGTCAAATGCAGCTCTAAGGCCTGGTTTATTTTGAGGGTGATCTCAGATGACAAACTAATGTTTAACTAATTTTAGTACAGTAAAGAGGTGGCAGATATGCTCCCTTTATCTTTGTGTAATTGGAATCTAATTACAAAGAGGTCATTTGTTCATTTTTTTTTTAGCAAATATTTGTTTAACTATCTGAAGCCATTTTTCTCAGCTAAAGCAAAACTCATTAGAAAGTTCTATGTTGCATTTATTTTCTTAATTTTAGATACATAACTAACTTTCCAATGATACCACCCTTTCCTTAAGTGAAGATTTGCGAAAAGGTTTGTAAAAACTGTTTGCTACCTATACCCACTTCCTAATTAACAAAAAAGCCAAAACTGTACGTTTGCAATTCCAGATGACCTGGACACATAATGCACTATTATGGATTAGTTTAAATAATCTTTAAAGTTCACCATCTAACCAATGAGCTGTGCTGGTAATCATCATGCCCTACTGTTATTTAGTTGTTGTTATTGTTACTGTTACCTCAGCTGAGATTGCTCTGGGAGGCTGAGGCAAGAGCATCACCAGTTCAGGTCTAACCTGGGAAATACAGTGATTAGTAAAACTCTGCCTCCAAAAAAAATTAGAATGAACAACAAATATCAGTGCTTCTCAAACTTGTCTGTACAGTGGAATAACTTAGAAAATTTGAAAAGTTAATGATGCCTGATATTTAGTCCCAAAGAGATTGATTTGTTTGGATTAAGATGTCTTAATCCTTTTGGACTGCTATTTTTTTAAAAAATTAGACTAGGCGACACACAAACATGAATGTATTTGTCACTGAAGATTTAGTGTCTAGCGAGGACTCTGCTTCAAAGACGTTTTCTGCTGCTGTGTCTTCACTTAGAAGCAGACAGGAGGAAGCTCCCCAAACCCCTTTCCAAAGCACTGGTCACATCCATGGAAGTGGAGCACCGAAGGCTCCTCAGAAGTTCCCGAGGGCCCCACTTCTGAACATCATCAAGTTGGAGATCAGGTTCCAACGCATGAATTTTGAGAGGCCACCGACTTTCACCAGGTTTTGATTAAGCACCTGAAGGCTTTCCCATGGGCACTCAGGAACATGAACTACCACTGTGAGTTTAAAACACAAACATTTGCTGACATCCCATCTTTGCTAACAACTTGTAAGCGATTCAACAGCCTTGTTGAGCACTAGATGAGATCCAGGATTCCTAACATGGCTGTCAGTGCGTGCAGACAGTGAGGTCCTGTTACCATCCTTTCCCTTCTTCATAACCTTCAGCTACAGCCTTTCCAGGCACAAGTCTTACAACAGGCCACTTCTAAGTCTCACACTGTCTTGAACAAACTCTTCCCTTTGCTGAAACTCTTTTTCCTTCTCTCTTTTTTTGGCTAATTTGTACTGATCTTTGGTTTTGTTTAAAGTGTTACTTGATTAAGCAGAACATTTTCAATCCTATCCTACCAGCCTCATCCTAACAATTATTCCTTTCCATCATTCCTCACTCATTCATCTTGCTGAAGCTGAAGGAGTTTTGAGTGCAAGAACTTTGCCTACATTTTACTGTCATGACTTCATTATGTAGAATAATGGCTGGCACCTTATAAGAGCCCAGTAACTATGTGGAGTTCAACTAGCCATGGTCCAGTCAAGAAATGAGAACACACTAGGGTTCTGAATAGGGAAAATATGCATGCAAAATTTTCAGCTAGTAAAACATGATTAATTACTCAACACCCCAAAGAGAACTCATAGCAAATGTCATATCCCTAAGATAAAAGAAAATATCCAAAGATAGAACTAAACCTTTAGGAGATACCCAGCTCACCAAGGTAACAGGGTTACATTTACCAAGGTGAGGTTTAGACCCTATAGGAGAGGAAACCACAATAGCAGAGAACTTTACAGGGTTCTGTGGCCCAGTGTCTAGTGAGGTCTCTACAAAAGGCCACTTGTTAAAATTTTGGCAAATTCAGTAGGTGTGTTGGGAAGGAAGTTGCCCATTGGACATTAACAGTAGTTGGTCTGCAGGAAGGTTCTGCTGAGATACTGAAGAATCTCCCTGGAGTCCCTACTCACTGTTGAAGGAGGAAGAGAACAGCACACAGCAACAACCCTTCAACAGCATTCCTGTGATGTCTCTCTAAGCACCCTCTCTTGACAAACCCACATTGAACTATGTCTCAAAAGCAAAATGGTTGTAGTACAACTCCATAATCACAAAGAAAAGTAAAGGGCAAATAGGCAATCAACTAATATGTAGCACTTTCTAGATGACACAGATGAGTGATAGGTAGATAGGAAACAGATAGAGGGACAGATTCCAGTAAAAACAAATAAAATACGAATGTTTCACAAATATAATAACAACAGCATGTCATTAAGTAACATGGAGTTTTTGAACAAAGGATTGGTAATCACTTCCACTTGTTAACTTTCTTATTAGGTCTTTTCCATTCAGAATTCAAAGCTCAAACCATGTTAATGATTACCATTTTGCCCATCCTTATTAGCGTGGTACCTCGCTTTGCAACAGACCTGAGAAGCTGTTTAGCTTAAGCAAAGGCAAGTTTGGGATGAGGAACTTAGAGGCTATGCTTGATGGTGACATGGACACCAAATCCCTTCCATTCAGCTTTTGAGGAGATCCTAGTGGCAATGTTGCAAGCAGTGAAAAAGTGTAAAGCAGAGAAAATAAATTAGTCAGGACCTCGCTTGTCACACTCTCACATCATTAAGAATATTTGAGAGTCGAATGAAAGCTTTGATGCAGAAATTAGAGCACAGAATTGCAAGATTCTTTTGATCCTTAATCAGCATTTCTAACCTTACAGAATATCAACTGTAGCAAAGAATTATTAGTCTTCTGCTATATTTAAACTTCTGCTTTATTTAATAAGCAAACAGTGAAAATAAAATGCATACAGCAAGCAGATGATCTTTCGCTGGTGTCAGGCACTAAATAGACAACCACTCTTTCCTGTCTCTCTTTTCACACAATCACGTAGTTGACGCAGAATCAAATGAATTTTTGAAAGCAATTAAACTTGCTTAAAAATACTCATGCATTTCTAGGGGTAAAATAAACAGCATAAATTTTTGGAAGCCTTTCTAAAATGCAATTAAATAGTAACTATAAATAAAAGAATAATTAATATGTAGAGAAAAAAGCTTTATTCTAAAGATCTAAGTCATGTAATATTAATAACTTACTCCCCTTCCATGAAAAGAAACTAAATCATCAACACTAAGAGAACAGTGCCTCCTCTTCATGGTAGACACCCTCACAGCCATGTAAAATGATACATAAAGACTTAGAAATAACACAAGGGAATGATCATCTTATAAGCATCATGTGTTAAGTATGAGGAAAACAAATAATAAAATTATGTCCTGTATATACTCCAACTAAAAACTAAATAAAAGAAAGCCTGTGGGCTTTTAAAATCATTTCAGCAGGATGACTTTACAGAAATAAAGATACCAGGTGAAAAAGGAAAATAAATTAACAAACTGTCTTCCAAAAAGCAGTTACATCACATTTCCTTTCCTCGTGTTGGTGTATTTTCCATCTTTTTGCATATTCTACAATATACACAGATAATATATTCTTGGGGGAAATTACTTTTGTATTTTGTTTTAAAATTTTAGTTCAGGTTCAGAGATAATATCAGTATTTTGATAAATTAAATAAATGTAGCAGAATTATCTATTTCTTTTATAGCTCCCATATTTCCTGAGTAAAGGATTATGTCTGGTGTGTTAAGCTGTATTTCATTCATCCAATCTTCATATTTAGTTAAGCAAACGGACATAAAAACTGATCACTGAGAAGCTGTGGAGACACAAAACCAAAGTAGCGCTGGCTTCTGCTCTTAAGGTGATCACCCGTCTCCTCTCATTAGATAACCATGAAATTAGGTGTAGAGAGAGGGAGAAGTAGTCCCAGGGGGGCAAAGGGCCTGCAAATATTTGATGTGGCTTGAAAAGTACAAGGACAGACAGTGGGCGTTGGTCACTCCTTAGGTGACCCCAGAAAACCTCTTCTTAGAAATACAATCTTCAACTGTCACTCAAATTCAAGAAGGTTTTCTATTCCTCATCTTTCATGAACAGGGCTACATTTACCAAGCAACAATCAGTTACCAGGCATGAGACCTGAAACTATGAAAAGACAAAGCCTTTAGATGAAAAAATTTAACACAATTTACATGAAAAAAAGACTAATTATTGAATTGGGAAACACCCAAAACCAAAGAAGATGCAGGAACTCTGGTTTAGCAGTAAGGCTTTGTGGGCTAAGCATAGAAGTGAAGAAATTACTTAATTGTCTTCAGCTGGATGTTTGCCTTCTCTGGCTATGACTGGATCCAAGGTCCTTAACTGGAGAACCGATCAGCTGTTGTGCTGGGGATGAGTGAGTGAAATCTAAGTCAGGATGCGTCAGTTACAAGGACTTCTTCTTAGTTTTAATTTCTATGTAAGGGTTCCAGGCACAGATCCAAGCCTAGGCTAATGATCTTCAGGTAACTTTAACATGAAGAGTGTCTAAATTTTTAAATAATAAAATAAAATAATATTTGCTTTTAAAAATGTCTCTAAACCCAAGGTGTTTGCACTTATAGTAAAGAAACAAATAATACAATTCAGTGTGAGCAAATACCTAGGAATGGAGTATATGAATCATATGGTAGGTGTTACATTTAAACTTTTTAAAACTTCCAAAGTGTCCTATTATAGGTAAGCAGTGAAATTTCATTTTGGGTTTTAATTTTTTCTATTGACTGATGATGTTGAGAAACTTTTCATGTCCCTATCTGTCAGTCCCTATATCTTCTTTTGTGAAGAGTCTGTTCAATTCTTTTTATTGTTTATTGGGTAATTTTTCCCCATTATTGAATTTTAAAGATCCTTCATATATTCTGTGTATGCATATATGTTTTTAACATGTATGCTTCTAATTATTTTCTCCTACTTTATGGCTTATAATTTCATTCTCTTAACTTGAGCACAAATATTCATAGAAACTTTGTTATAGCCAAAAAGTGAAAACAAAATAAATGTCACTAAGAGGGGAATGGATAAACAAACTGTGATACAGCCACACAATGTTATGACTACATGAGAGAAAAGAATGAACTTTTGATATACACAGCAACACAGATAAATCTCAAAACTACTAGAAGAAGTAAAAGAAGCCAAACAAAAAAAGAATATTAAGGAATGATTTTAGTTATTCAAACAAGTATGTAGTGAGTGGTTGCTTGTGGAGGTCAAGGGTAGTGAGGGTTAAGGAGGAAGAGGTGGGAGGGATTACAGAGGGCATGAAGAGATTGGTGTATGTATATATGTGTGCAGTTGGGGGAAGGTGTCCTGAGCATTGAGCCCAGGGAATGCTGAATTACATCCCCACCCACAGCCTTTAAAAATATTTTAAAACTTTGAGACAGTCTTGCTAAATTGAGCAGGCCTTGAACTCATGATCCTCCTGTGTCAGCCCCCAGGTAGCTAGGATTACAGATGTGCTTACCATCCCGAAGGGGCACAAGGAAATTTTTAAAGGTAACAACAGGTTCGTTATCAGGAGTGTAGTCATAGCATTACCACATTATAGTTATATGAAAACACTTTCCAGACTGTACAATTTAGACCCATATGTCAGTAATACCACACTATTCACAAGCATTTTCAGAAATATAAATTATTATAATTCACTATAAAAGATCAGAGAAGGAGCATCTACTCTTTTAACATATAGCCAAGACAGGTTTATGGAAAGAAATAGGACCTATAGTGAACCTTAAAAAAGGGACAAGACAGGAAGGATATACATCCTTCCATTCCCACCCTGTGCACAGCAGACCTCAAATTATTCACAGCATTCTCTCTCCTTGAGCCTACAGACGCCTCGCTCTGCTTCTTTTAAAGTGAGTATTTGTCTGTTTGGCATTTATTCATCACAAAGCCAGCTGTATTAACATATTTTCTTCTTGTATTCTTGGTAATATAACATTTAGGAATCATACAAATCCCCCAAAACATTGCCTATCCCAGGAACTGCTAATTTCTAAAGATAATAACAACATGAAAAAAGGTATGCCTTGCATAGCCAGAGCAACCCACCCCAAAGGTGCACCCCCACTTATCTCTTCAGGTAACTTTCACACATGGTGCCAATGCCTTCCCTGGACTACTCCACTACAAGGTAACTAAAGAAGACCATGCCTTCACCCAAAATTCTGCAGGAAGCATTCCAACTAGCCAGGCCTACACTGTTTCCCTGTCCTGGCTCAGCCTTCCAGGGAAGCCAGAAAAGATCATGCCTTAAGGGCTCTGTTGTTCCCGCTTCTGCTTCCTAACCAAAATCTGCACACCTCTTGAGGCTCTGCATGCTGAGTCTGGTCTCTGGTTTGCAGGAATTGTGGGTAAAAGTGACTCGTTTGTGTCATTACTCATTCACCCCCAGAAAGTAAGAACAAGACCCAGAACACCTGACGTCATTCTCAACACATGCTGAGTGGGTGCGGCCGATCTGAAAGTAGTAAGAGGCAAAGTCAAATTTACTTGCCATTTCCAGAGTATCAGAAATGCTAGTCATAAAGTCTGTGAGGACTTGGGGATACTCCAGGTCCACTTCTGGTTCTCACTAATTCTATTAAGATTTCACAGATCCTTAGAATCTCATCTTAGTGGACAGCACCTGATCAAACTGGATTTCCTGGAAGAGCTCCCTGTGGGAATTCCCAGGCAGTGACTGACCAGGCGCTGCCGTGGGAGAGAGAAAAGAAGGACAGAACCACAGGGCAGCCGGTGTGCCACTGCCTTCTCAGCGGGAGTCTTTGTTTCACTCTGACCACTCTGGAGACTCTGGGACCAGAACTGCACAGCACAGCAACTCTCACCTTTGCCTCTTGAGTGAATGAGCCCCTAGCTGTGTGCTGCAGGGTGCCTGGGCTTGGGCGTCGATTCGCGGTGTGAGTTTCCCAAGAAGCCAGAGACTAAGAGGAGACAGGGAGCTGGTAGCAGTTAACGCACAATGAGGCTGGGGCTAAAGGGCCAAAGAGCGTGTCTGGATGAACAGCTAGAGTCTGATCACTCACTTGCCATATCCTCTAGTCTATAGCTTCAGAACAGGGTTCCTAAGTTTCAGTACCCATAGGAAAGGGCGTACAGATGGTGGGATGATCGTGCACAGAAGGTTATTTCTGTACTCCAAGGGCAACGAGATGTATAAGTGCAATAATAAGACAATGTTGACCTTGGTGTCAGGAGAATAGGAGACCAGCTCAGTGAGAAGCAAACTTGGCTCTATCCTGTATTTTCATGCAGGAACATGGGTTCAGCTCTGCTACGTCCTTCCAGATGTTTAAGGAGGGCCATCAGTCATAGTTTCAATGTGAAGCTTCTCAATTATTAAAAACTGTACCAATTAAAACTAATAATTTTACAAACACTACTTGAAAATTGACCTATGAGTAAATTATACACAGTTTCTTCTTTAGGAAAGTAATGAAAATGTAATTGCTCTTCAGAAAAGTTTGGAATCCAGAACTTAATAAAATAAGCAACAAAAAAGACATCCTTTTTATCATACTATATTACAGAAAACTAAAAATCAAATAGAACATAAAACAAAGACAAAATAATAGAAAAGACTCAATGCACAGCAGAAACAACCTGCTTAGCCACAGGAAAGTCATGGAGCTATGCATTGTAACTTTTCATTAGAGCCATGGACCCTGTTTCAGAAATTTGTGGAAGTCTCTACATTCTCCATGTTCTTCCTGGGTCTGTGGAGCTCTGGAAACTCAAGGGGGAGACTTCAGCTGAAGAGCTCCTGACAAAGGCACAAAAGAGTAAGACACACCAGGCAAATAAAGGAAAAGACATATCGTGCAGAAGAAAGGAACAGCAGCTTCTTCCTATTCTCTTTAGAAAGACAAATGTGAACAGCTGGTTACAGAATGTTGCTGGGAATCTAAAACCTGTCTGTGGATGCGTCACAAATAGTGAAGAGCTGTGAGTGATGCCGTCAGGTACTGCTACCTGGGGAAGATGACTTCAAAGAGGTCCCGCCCCCTCGGCCTCCTAAATAAAGATCTTCTCAAGTTGGCATCTTCTTAGCCTTACAGACTTGGCTTCCTTCTGAAGTGGCTTATTTGATGTTTATTTTATTCCTGAGAGTTAAATACATCAATTCAAATGAACTCCGTTAAGATATTGTCCAGGGCTGGAATGGAACCGCCTGTTGCCGCCACATGCAGATGTGGTTGGCAACTCTACCAGAGTCACTGGTCGATGAGAACAAAAGGTGCTACGACGCCTGTCTGTAAAACCCAGATCCAGAGGCAAGCATGTCCGCCACAAAGTCTGCTACTCACTGGCCTTGTCTCTACGCTTCTTGATTCTTTTCCATGCTCCAATTTTCTACTCTGAAATGAAGCTGTAGTCACCACAGAAGAGTGAATAATTGTTGAATGCAAGACACAGGGCCCTGGGTGGAAAGATTGGCTTTTCCTTCACGTCAGGTAGTGTGCCAAGATGTGGCTGAATCTGCTAGGAAAACAATGGTGCTTCCTGGTGATTCTATAAATAGGTTGCTGCAGGCCAGGCAGAATGAAGTATGGCCCAAGCAGGTTACTTTACACTACTCTCTTTTTTATTGTTAGATCATTATTTGCTGTATGTTCAGTGAGACCCAAACATATGGATTTTCTTGCTCCTCCATCGTGGAAGCCATTTTAAACTCTGTCAGCAGCGGCCTTATTAGCCTGGGTGATGTTAATCTGCACAGCTCTCTGCTGGCCATCAGGGTGTTTCCTCTGCATTAAACAGGAACTGATTCCTTCGTTCACGTCTTACCACTGTCCCCTCCTCAGATACAGTTCATACTGGTGACAACCCGCATGGTATGGAGACGAGCTTGTGGAGATGAATTGAAATCCCTCAGGAGGTAGAATAATGTACTTTAAAGAAGTCCACATCCCACACATCTGCCTATTTCCAGAGGGCCAGAGCCATTAAGAAACAGCGTGGTTCACACTGTGTTTCAATATCACTGTGCCTCCAGATTGTTTCGCAGTAAATAGGACTCCTGACAGTCACCTGTAATTGATTACCCAGCCTTGTCCGACACTTTCTATTGTTTTTATTTGTAATGAAACAGAGAACTCACTCCTCAGCAGCCTTTCAGGGTCTCTTAGAGACTATTTCATAAAATTAAAGTTTTTGTCTTATACGAAAACCTTTTTCTGCCAGAGTGCAAGGGTCTGAATTAAGTCCCGCTTGGTAATTGTCTGGAAGGCATTAGGCTACATACACTGACTGATTAATGAACGAGTGAAAATAAAGTATCATCTTGTAACATTTGTTATCTACCAGTCTCCATTCAAGAGGCTACACACAGTCAGTTTTGTCCATTTTCGTGCTCACAGCCAACTTCAGAGAACGATGCTGCTGTCAATGTCTTGCACCACAGCGAAACTCAGCACTGACCTACTTAGAAGAACAGTGAAGTTTGGGGCAGCTTTTCATTCTGCCTTTTTCAGCACTGTGGCCAAAGGCTGAGTCTAAGACAGAAAAGTGGGGCATCCGGTGGCAGGATGCCCCGAGATAGTGAGAGCAGCAGCACTCAGCACAGGTCCAGGCACGGCCCTTTCTCAGGGATCTTTCCGAGGATTGAAGTGTATGTGTGTGTGTGTGTGTGTGTGTGTTGGTGTGTCTGAGTGTTGGTGTGTGTGTGAGTCTGTGTTGGCCTGTGTCAATGTGTGTGCTGGTGTGGTTACAGTACATGTGACACTGAAGATACCACGTAAACAACTCTCACTCATGCAAGGTCTCAGACAGAGACCTGGACAGATTCTCCTATCGGCTGTTTCCCTCTCTTGCCTCTGTTTCTGAGCACAGATCTCCTTGCTCCTCTGCATTTTTACTCTCTTGTCCCAGGAGAGTTCTGTTCTAGCTCCTCTGTCCTTCCAGCTGAATGCCACCTCCTCGCAGACTTAACCTAACCCTTCAGTAGGAGACTCTTTGTCCCCAAAGCAGCTTCATGACCTGCACAACCCTCGACATCCACGAGAAGCTACTGGGCCCGGTGGGGATTGAACCGCTGCGGCACATGTACTTCTTGTCATTCTCTTTCAAGTGTTTTATGTATAATAATCCACCTGAAAATGGGCCCTGAGGATTTGAGGTGAAGATATCATATCTTGACAATCCTACCTAGTCAGTTTCAAGACCAGGAAGGGTGGACCAGCACTGAAATCCTAGCAGTGGCAGATAATCACACGTGTGACTTCTTTGGGTTCCGCTCAATTACTGCAATCACCCTGTTTCTCTAAGTATTGACATGCAATTTTCCATGCCTGTTTTCTTTCTTGGTCTTTGTCTACTTATTGGCTGGAAAATCAATGTATGCACTCTACTCTTGCACCTCATGAATCTGAACAAATTGAGGAAACTAACACTTCTGAGGCGCGATTTCTTAAAGGCTGAAAGGCATAGTTGCAAGAAGAGCTCACTGTTGCCATGACTTTGTTTTCCATTTTATGCCAAATATCATAGCCACAATAAATAATGGCACTGTCTGTTGTTGTTTTCTTCGTGTTAGGCACTAAGCTAAGTCACATTCTCAGCTCAGAGGAGCAGCTTCTCCAGTCTCTTTTCTGAACTCCAAGAGCCTTACCCTATAGATGAGGAAACTAAGCGTAAGTGGTCTTGTCAAAATGTACCAATAAAGATTAAATTTTTAAAATAAAGTGAATTGAAAAGGAATTAAATGTATTCTAAGGAAGAGATGCATGAGCTACTGAATTGCAAAAATCACTGGCTTCCAGCTGAATAAACTTGAGCTCACATCTGGAGACTTGTCTTCTGAGGACCCCACCAGCATGGCTTCACCTGGAGAAACCTCCACTTTCTCGTCTGTAAAATAGGAATAGCCGTTTTCAAGAGAATGCTCATCTCTGGGTGCTAACCAATTTGAAAGTATCTATTTATCACTCAGCCACCCTTTCGGGCCATGATTCTATCATGGAGTCCGATCTTAGCTCCTAGACCACTAGCCCAAGAGATCATTAAAATCTAATATGAACGTGTTTTTTCAACTCAGACATCATACAGGAACACTGTCTTTACACTAAAAATCTTCTTGCAGCATTTTAAAACTCATTATATATTTCAGCTGCAGATCTTTAATGTACACCAGTTGTCTGTTTTTGTCAAAGGATGCTAGTGAGTCAACTCCAGGGGCCCATCTCTCCCTGGGGGCTCTGGCCATCGCTTGAGCTCACCCAGACCACACATCTTGCATGTGTGATCCTGTGCCCAAATCTGTATGTTTCAGGCAAACTCAAATCCTTGAAAATAATGGCTTAAAATAGGAATGCTGACACCACCTTAACTCAGACAGCACAAACGCAGGGCTGTAATTTTCTACGCTACTTAATCTCCTGTACAGAAACTCTGTTGCTCAAGAGAATTCTTCATTCAGTCCTGGGGAGAAAAAATATTCTCTTAAGGATGGAATAAGTTAACAAACCAAATTAGTATGTAGTAGGGTTTTGTGGCTCTTATCATCCACATTAACCTCAGGGCTCTCCAGGGCTAATATCTTTAGTTGTGCTGTTTTTTGCTTGCTGTCTCCCCACCACTAACCTTATTTCTCTACAGGGGAATTGAAAGCCCTGCTCTTTGCAAATCTCTCTCTGATCTTCAGTCTCTTTGGTGGAGCTAAGCCTTCCGTTTCCAAGGTCAAATGAGCTGAGCCCCTTCCGAGAGAAGCCGACTCTTGACTGATGCAATAAGGGGCTACTCTTTTTAGTAGACCCTTGCACCCGAGTGATTAAAACACTTCGCCATTTGAAACGCAACTTCTTTGTGCTTGAAGCTCTTAGAAATGACATATGGAGCAGCAGCGCCACCTGCTGGTTTCGCCGCCGCCGCCGCCGCCGCCGCAGCAGCAGAAGCATAATTTCTGCCACAGTGTTGCTGCCTGTGAGTCTCTTCTTTTGACTAGAAAAAGTAGTCCGCTCTCTTTAAGACTGTTGCCCGCGCGCGTGGGCGGTCAAAAGCTGGGACACTTTGAACTCCTTTCCTTTTAGTCCCCTGCATAAGGAGATACCTTAATTTCAGGGCCTAAATTTTGAGATAGAGGGAGAAATAGAAAAGGCAAAATTGGAAATGCATGAAATGTTTCTTGTGGATTCCTGATGGTATCACCTCTAGGTCCCTGCTAAACCAGACCTGTGCCATGTTAGTGGCTGGGGCTTATTTGCGTAGCTGACCCTATGGCGTATCATCAGCTGCTGCGTCTGCAGCTTCTATGTCTGTACCAGAGGAGGAAAATGATGGTCCAACAAGTGATTTTTACCAGATGCAGAAGTCTGCTTTCCCTTCCACTGCAGGAAAGCTGCCAAGTGAAATATGGCATTATACATACCACATCACAGCTTTGGTAACATGACACGACACAACGTCATGACAAAAATGCCACCGCACAGGCACTGCGCTAACACTGCGTAGGACGGAGAGCTGAGTTGGCTGGACCAGCTGGTTGGTGCTATCCTCACCAGGCCGAGGTCTAGAACGCCATCTAAGGACCACTGTCTCCATCCTCTCTTTCACAAGGGGGAGGGGTCACAATTGCAGATGCCGGGTGCCTTTGTACAGATGCTGTCCTGTTTTGTTCCACCAGCCAGGCAACGGTGAGCATCGTTATCCCCACTACAGAAAAGGCCATGCCTGAGGTGATGCTCCGGGCGGTAATGACACCTTAGATCCCAGATTCCTATCTGTCTGAATCCAAGTCTTAGGCTTAGGACTGTCCCCTCACTGGCTGCCTGTCTTCAAAAGGAACTCCTTACTCAGGAATACCAAGGCATGTTTTAGAATCCTTATTTCCCTCCGCAGAAATAACTCCACAGGCCTGCTCCTAGGTGATGAATAGCATCACCTTCTTCAATGACACACAAAAATACATCAAATATTGGCTACAGCAAAGGGGGTTATGATATACCTTTCCTAAAGGAAAAATTACAACTCATTCAAAACCTACCAGGAGCCCATGCTGTTCCACCCACTTACCACTCGATGCACCGCATTACAAGATGTTCATAATTTCAAAAAGTGAAGGAGATGCTCTGCATTCTCAAGGTCTTGAATTGACTTATCTCTTAACTTGTTAGAAAATCCTAAGTTATGCATTTATTTTCTTTCTTTTTTCTGAGATAGGGTCTCACTGTGCTGTTCAGTCTGGCTTTGAAGTCCTAGGCTTGAGTGATTTTCCTGCCTCAGCTTCCTGAGTAGCTAGAACTACTGGTACTTGCCAGTGTACCTAATTAGGGCAAGTGTTTTTTAAGACTTACATATAAACTCATTTGAAAATCAAGATCATCAGCATCACTACCTTGAAAAAACCCTGTCATATTCATTGATGGCTTCCATGTGTATACATTTAATGTTCAATTTTCTAGCCTCAGTAGCTTAGAGAGGAGAATTGATCTTGCAGCCACAGGAGACAAGGCAAAGATTATGCTTCATATTTGGGCTAAATGGATCAGTGGACTCGATAGCAGGCAAGTTTTGGGATAATCCATTGCTTTTATTACAAAACAACACATATGTAAATGTTAAAATTACAATAAAGCATCAGGATGGACATAAATATCACCCATAATCCCATCACTCAGGTGGCCTTTGTTAACATTCTGATGTATATTATGCCTTGATGTATATTCTATTTTAATCTATTTCTTACATGTATGTATGTACTCTGTGTGATATGCACATACTTATTCATATATGATATATGCATGTAGCAAGATAGATAAAATGCATTAATCTTAATAGCTAACAAATAAGGATACAGTTCTCTTAATTAGTATGTTTGTATTTCTTCCATGGAATTGGTGTATGTACAAGGACAGATTTTTTTAAAAAGTTGAGAGCTTAGAGTTGAACGTAAGCCCTACCCTTTCCCAATACCTCTCACCTTTTCCCATCTAACCCCAATACTAGGGCTAGTTGACACTGATGCTTAAAGGAAGAGGGAAAAGTGTAAGAAAGAATTTGGAGCTTCTAAAGGGAAAAATAGGGGGCAGGCAATGGCAGGCAAAGGGAGACAGGAAGAAGAAAAAAGAGATTCAGTGTAAGGGCAGTTAGCCCCACCAGTGCTCAAAAACAATGTAAACCTTGCCCTCACGTCTGGTGTGCTCACTCGCACTGCCTGAGCTGGAGGGGTGACCTGGAGAGGAGTGAAGCTTGTAGGTAGAGTCGTGGAGACAGCACACAGAGGAGCCTGTTCCCCAAGGAGGGACATTAGGAAAGCACACAGTGATGGGTCACAAATTCAGAGGTGTGCTGTGCACTTCCACTGTCTCTACTCTGGGGAGATGCAAGATGATTGGGTTCAGATCTCTCAACACTTACAGGAAGCTAACTCATGTCAGAGCCCTGGTGTCTGAGATAATGCAGTGATCACAGGGTTGTGCCCTGGTCTCTCCCCTCTGTGGGTTCGCTATGACCATGTGCTTTTACAGACCTTGCTGAGGAAGCCACAGACAGTCCACTCTGCTCTTCCCTCCTGCTGGGGGACCTAATCCTGCATAAAGACCACTGTGGGTCTGGGAGAGAAAATGGTTAGGTTTGCACAAGGCAGTGAGGTGTGTAATAGGAGGATGTTTTTCCCTGAAGTCCTCGAAGAGCTAAAGTCACCTGAGGTGCTGACAAGGAAGCTTTTTCTTGTGCAGAAATATGTACTATGTTAAGAACAGTAAAAAGGTAGAATTTTTGGAATCTAAAATTTTTTTAAATGATCGAAGTCTCAAGGAGATTATTTTCCCCAAGAATTAAATAATAAACATGTTTCTCCATCTGCCATGGTTTGTGTGTCCACACCAGAAAAGCCATCACTAAGAGGGAATTGATGTGAAGGGTTACGGTTGATATTTCACGTGTGATAGGTTAAGAGTTTAGGTTAGAGTGCTGCAGTAGGAAAAAAACATTTAAACAAAAGATGCTAAGAACAACAGAATTTTATGTTGAGGTATTTGTATTATAGAAGAATGAGAAATAGAATATGGCTTATTTACCAGCAAGGGAGTTGAGAAGGAGTTGAGAATGAGTAGCCAAGGTGGAGGAGATGGACAACTAGCTGAGGTGGAGGACAGGGAGTTTCTTTTCTCGTCTTGGAGGTTCTACATGAGCCTCGCTGGCCAGTGGACTTGACAGGAGCCAGAGGAAAGCACAGGATGGAGTCAAGCAGAGAGTCAGCCCCGGGCAGCAGCCTGGAAGCTTCCACCCTGGCCAGTGGAGGTCAGGACTGTGGGTCAGACATCCACAAGAGCAAATGGGAAGTCAACACGCTCCAGCACACTACTGAGTTTACTTGAAAAATTAATTATTTTCTCCTTTTCAAAGAGGATTGTTAGCAGGGGGCTTGGAAAGTTTTAGAGCCTTTTTCTTTTACTTTATGGTAAAGTACTCCAACTTTCACTCATGGGTTTTGGGAGTCCCTGATTTGGGGAATGCAGATTATTTTATCAAAATTGCAGGAAGTTAAAGAAGAGCTGCCTACATATATTTCCCTGGGCACACTTTGGATCTACCAGGAAAGAAACATGCCCTTTAGCACAAGCTAAAACATCACTTCGCTCCTTTACTTCTAACCCTAACCTAAAGAGATAAATGTCTAGGGTCTTTGGAGGAAGCACAGTTTTCTTTCAGCATGTGGACCAGGGTCAGCTCTCTCAGACTGAAAAAGAAGGTAAGTGAGAGCTTGCCTTGCGGGTTCAAGGGCCTGAGATTTAATCCGCAGCACTACAACAAAAATACGGCCCCCGTTCCCCTAAACTGTTATCAGTCATACTTTTCCAAGTGTAGATCTGCTGAGTCAGGGCCCATTTAAAATGTGGATTCTTCTCCAACAAAGAGACCAAGTCTTTTCACATTTTCACAGCCACCTCAGGCCATCCTTCTGCTCATTCACCTTTCAGGAATAAGATGTGAGAAGTTCCCGGTCTTTCTGAGAGTAGGAGTCCTAGAAAACTGATTTTCTTCCTACTCTGTTAACTCAAACATTATCTACTGTGAAAAACATAAGAGAACATCATTAGATTATATTTCTTAGACTGAAAGGATGTAATCATTACTCTGGAAAATTTCTGTAAATCTTCAGTTTGTCCAGGTGACTCTTCCAGAATGAACTCATGAAACAAAGACACTATATTTGGAGTGTTTCCAAAATGGTGGTGGCAGTGGTGGTTGTGGAAGTTTTACTGCTGTTTCTCATAAAGGGTAGCAATTTATCTTTCTATAAAAGGGATAAAAAAGGATAATTTCAAATAAGGGACACAGAAGAAAATAAGTTTAACAATAAAGTTAAAACTCTGGTGGAATTAGATAATTCCAGCCTTGTATAGGAAAAATAGGTAATCTACTCCTTTTACCATAGCTCTTTAAGTACAAACATCAGGTAGGTCTGCCAAAGAATATCTGTTTCTCTGCATTTCCAAACTTCCAAAGCTCAGGGTTTTTTTAAACTTAAACTAAGGCTTTTTCCAAACAAGGTAGCCTTTCACAAACTGTTTCCCTCCTCCATGTAAAATCCCTGTGTCAGAAAGCCATAGAGGCTGCTATTTTCCAGAGCTGTCACTGTATTCTCTAACAAAGCTCCCTTCCCTTTAGCTGAGCCAAACACTAGAAGTGCTTTCAAACTAAGTTTTCAAAGAAGCTAGGCAATTTTTACTTTTAGCTGTGGGGTCTGACTTAAGCAATTTTCCTTCCTTCTCTTACTTGATGTTCATTGTAAGCTAAAAGAATAGTAATGATAATTCAAACTCTCCTTCAAGGATTCTAGAAATGATTTTTAAAACAATAGTACTTGAAA
Source organism: Petromus typicus (assembly GCA_004026965.1). Lineage (NCBI taxonomy): Eukaryota > Metazoa > Chordata > Mammalia > Rodentia > Petromuridae > Petromus > Petromus typicus. Next base: position 56,743 of record PVIR01004112.1, read on the forward strand.
TTTTTGTTTGTCTTATTAAGCCATAATGTCTCAGGACTGAATGCAGTGGTATCTAGGAGGCAGGAGAATATAACGGTCATGCCTCAAACCGTCAGTTGGATCAGCATTGTAACCCCTGAGCTCATCCACCAGAGCACTGTAGGAGAACTGTATCCAAGGTGCAGTACTGAGAGGGACAGGCAGCAGGGATGAGATCTGAAAGCTGAGTTTCTTAATTCATTAGTGATTATGCGGACCACAGTGACACAGCAGCATCACAGTCTCTCTTGTTTTCTCCTGAACCTGACTGTGAAGTAGCTCCTAAAACCAAATACTTTACCCAGTCTCTAACACTTTACTCATACTGGTTTCTTTGGGCATGCATCTATAATTCTGTTTCAAAACTTGGGTTCTTATGATGTGCCAGGTAGATTAGTCAGCATTAGGAACTTAAATTTTACAAGCATGAATAATGTACCCTCGAGGAACTCACAGGATAGTGGAAAAACTAGAAGTTGCTGTCATCCCTTAACTCAGCTTCAGGTAACCCTCCTTATGAGACATCTTCCTTGTACTTCTCTGATCCACAGAATCCTACAATGGCTGGCAAGATCCTTACTTCCTGGTTTTATATTCTTTGTATAATCTCCTTCTCTCCAATGTAAGAAGAACTTGAACGTAATGGGATGTCACCTCTATCACTATGTTATATTATTTGGAAAAGATGAAAAGATTTTGCAGATGTAGTCAAGGTCTTCAAACAGTTGACTATGAATTAATCAAAAGAGTAGGCCTGATTTAATCAGGTAAAATCTTGAAGAGAAAGAATGGAATCCCTCTTGGAGGGAGAGATTGTCCTGCTGGCCATGAAAAAAAAGCCACCATATGATGAGAAGCCCATATACCATGAATCTAGGAACTGACAGAAGCTTCTGGTTGACAGCCAGCAAGAAAAAAGACATAGTTCTACAGTCATAGAGAACTAAACTCTGCCAATGAGCTCATGAAGTTGATATAGGACCCTGAGATTCAAAATAGAGCACAGTTCACCCATTACCATATAGCTCTGCAAGATACTGAGCAAAGGATCTAGCTAGCCATGCCTAGACATGTGACTCAAAAATTTGAGAGATAATCAGTGCACGGCGTTTTAGGTCATTATGTTTATAGTGACTTTTGCTATTAAGTAAAACATTAACTACCAATTCCAGTCTACAATCCTAAGAATAAGAATAGAAGATATGACCATCATTCATATGGTATAGAGCACATGATGTAGAACATTTTCTTTAGCTATCAGAAGATTTCAGTTCTGTTCCTGATGCCACCAATTCAATGTATGATATTGAGCGACTCACTTTGTCTGTCTGAATCCCATGCAGTTTATTCACACACACACACACACACACACACACACACACACACACACACACACACAAATGGAAGAGCTGAACTAGATAAAACCAAGACCCCTCTCCATCTTCAATATTCTTCAAGCCTATGAAATTATGTCCCCCACAGCCTGGATCACTGAGCCTCCACCCACACCATACCAGTGTCAGCACACTGCCAGCCTCCTTGAGCACTCAGGAGACAGGAACTCATGAAGGGTGAGCTTTTGTAAGAATAGAGGGATTCCTACCTTCTTTCCTCATCTCCTAAATGTCTTTACATTGACATAGAGAGCAATACAAAGATTATTACAAGTCCTCATACTTGGATAGACTCAGATCATAAATGTACACTTCCTGTAGGATCCCTACAGGAAGACTAAAGATCCTAGGCAAGACTTCCAAAGGATCCCTAGTCTTATATGAGACCTCTTCAGGCCTCTGGGATTCTCTGTAGGAATCAGGAGTAACTAATTACAATCTCTATACTGTTAACATTATATCTCAAGTCATGTAACAATAGAGATCATTTATGAGCAGTTGATGTCAAGGCTCTAACTCTGCTTTATGCATATTACATCTGGGCAGAGGAAGATGTGAAGATACAAAGTGAAATCCTAAAGGCAAACTTTTCTCAGAAAACCAGACGCTTGATTTCATTTCTTGAACACAATTGCATATGCCTTACTCTACAAGTATCCAATCTTAGGGTTTGTCCATTCAAGCCCTTAGAGAATCATGCCTGAGACTCTAAACTGTAGACCACCTCTCTGCTGGGAAGTCATCTGCAGGCCTATGTCATTCAATCTAGTACACTGCTCAAGAGACAGGAGGCTGGGAGCTTAGCCATTTCCTCTGTAGCCACTGTTGCTCCTTGATCCTCCTAATACCTAAATCCTCTGAAATAACTTGAGGCTTTCACAGAGCTGCTGTTGGTCGGTTGCAGGCCTCTGATTCCAAACCCAGTAACTCTCATTGACCTGATAGCACTGGCTCAATTCTGATACTCAGACACATGTCTCTTGGGCTTCAGGAATTGCAAAACTTAATATGCTAGAGACAATAGAAATAGGCAGAGAAGGCTGTAGACTGAGGAAATATTTAATCCAAATTTATGTTAATCGTGTATAGTTCACCCCAGTCTCTCCTAATTCGGCAATGGCTATAGTGTTCCCAGGGTTGGACTTTAGGGACTCCAGTCACAGTGAGCTACAAGGCCAACATCTCCAGCTGACACAAGCCCATGCTGAGGACCGAGGGAAGCTTCTCCAAGCCACTGAAACTCTGACACAGTTTATCAGAAAGAAGAGCTAAATGTTCACAGTGCTACAGCCAAGATGTCTTTGTTGGCCTGGATCTTTGAGCACTCAGATGACCAAAACTTTTTGCACAATAACCCCATCGAGGGATTGTGAGTCCATTCTGGAGTTTTTTTTTATCCTGATATTTAGCCAGTTAAAATAAAATGAACAACACCAGCCAGAAAGGTACATTTTCATGCACTACAGATGGTGACTGTCTTCTACTTCACTCATATGTATGCCTAGGTCCTCACTTCTGGGTTTTAGCATTCCTGAAATTACTATCCCTTTCCTCATCAGAGCATTGTATTCCTTGAACAACAATACCAAGGAATTGCAGACTGATCTCTTGAATGTGATTCTTATTGCTCATGAAGGTTAAATGAAAGATACAGCTTAGTGAAAGAGCCCAAAGTCCCTGAATTGTGACAGCACCTAAGGCAGATTTGCAGGCTCCTCCCAAGGAACTGAGGGAGTCTTTCTCCTGGAGAACAGTGAAGAATTAACATTGTGTGCCACAGTCTTCCAAAAACGAAGAGGAAAAAACAGCAGAGTTGCTCGCACCAAGTTTGCTCTTCTCAAATTTACAATATACAAATTAAGCCCCTCCCACAACTCTGTAGAAAAGTGGCTGAAGGATAAGTAGTAGTTAGAATAGATGATTTTCCTGCACTGAAAGAAAGTATCACATAGAACTTCAAGTCCAGTTCTGGGTAAGAACTGCCCTTACTCCACTGAGGATAGCATGCTAATCAGGATTTGCAAAGTGTGCCAAGAAAATAAAAGGTCAAGCTCATTTGTATGATAAAACTGCAGGTGCTCTAGGAAGAGAAGCAAGCCATAGTGAAGAATGATAGGAACTCAGCAAGCTTCTCAGACAGACTTCAGGCTGTATAGGTACGATGAAAATGATTTGGGTAGCAAAAAAGGGAAAGAATGAAATTCCTGATAAAGACAAAGGCCAACCAGATGAAAGAAGAGCAGAATGAAGGAGAAAGTACAGAGTCCGTACTCAGGTGAGAATTACAAGAGCATATGAAGTTTCCACCTAATAAACTGAGGTTTCCACTAATTAGAGAACCTGGGACTTCTCCAACAATTACAGTCGAAAGCTGTAAGGACAGGAAGCCTGGGCTGGGGTTTTAGCTCGGTGATTCTGGTACCTGCCTTGCAAGTGCAAGGGCCTGGGTTCAACCCCCAGTAACTACATACGACAATGGCAGGTGTGGAGACTCACACCCACCAGCAATCAGAACTACATACCACAGTGGTGGGTGTGGTGGCTCACGCCTGTAATCCCAGCCCTCAAAATGGAGGCAGGAGGATTGCTGTGAGTTCAAGGCTGAGCTTAGAGCCAGCCTGAGCTACAAAAGTGAGACCTTGTGTCAAAAATAAAATAAAAGGAATGGGAAGTCTTTGAGGTTCCTTAGGTAGAATAGGCTGATGCTCTATACAAATGCATTTGGAAAGCAAAATTACAACTACTTAAAACACCTAGTGAAACAGAATGACTTTTTCTTGTGCATGGAGCTTTCAAATCTATGCAATTGAAAACTCTAACTCTTCTATGTGAAAATTTTAAAAATCTGTTATAAAAAACATTTGCTACAAGATGTTTCTTATTTTCAAGGAAACTTGGAATTTTGGCGAGGTGGTACAAAAGCATGATTGGTATACAGTTGGTACTTAGTGCTTACTGAACAGACCCAGGAAGAAGGTCCCTCGGGCCAAGTGGTCAAAGTGGCACCAACCAGCAGATGCAGGAGCAGAGAGTCACGGGTGAAGGTGAGACCACCCAAGGTGCTCTAGGTGCCAACCTCTCAGAAGCCCTTCATGAGACTCAAGACTTGGCCAGAATCTCCAAGGCAGTTTGCTGAACCAAAATTTCAGAGGATGTCTGAAGCACAATTCATTGCTTTAAATTCTATCTTCTAGATTAGAGCTGTAGAATGTTTTTCAATTTGGAGATTCGCCACCCTTACATTGTAGTGGAGGCAAAACTTTGAGAAGGAAAAGCGAGTCCTCAAAAGTTTCTATCACTCCTGTCATCTCACAGTGTCTCCTTCTCCTAGAGAAGCCTCTCTCAGAGCACGGAATCTCCCACCTCCCCCACTGCTCCTCTTCACACCCACCTCCCAGAAACTCAGCTTCACCCCACAGTAGCTAGCAGGTAACTGCATTGGACATTGAGTTTGAACGGAGGATGAAAACTTCGCTGTGGGAAAAATGTCAGCTTCTGGGAAGCTGGCAAGAGAAAGATTTTTGAAGAACTTTCCAGAACCACAGACGTAATCCACAAAATAATACAACCCTGAGCTCACTTCCAGCCCTCGTCTCTCCTGTCATGCTGCTGGCGTTGCCCACAGCTTTCCTCTCAGGCACCTGAGAGCTGTGTCTTCTGAGGCTGTGGTTCCTTCTTATGCTGCAGGGAGGGAACACCTGACTCCAGTCTAGAATCACACCTCACCAGAGCTGCAAGACTTTCTCTTGTTTAATCTTCTCCTCACAGTCTGTGAAGCTGCCCACAGGTACCTCTGCCTTGCCAGAGTCAACAGGGCTTCTCTGAGCAATAGCATCTTGGCCTTTTCTAAGAACAGAATAGGGGGAAGATGATGTGACTACACACCTCCACCTCTCCGCTGCAGAGAACCCTCAAGAGCCAGCTTGTTCTTCATTTATTCCATCAACAAATCTAGCAAAGCACTTAGCTAGATAGGGCTTAAAATGAATCAATTTTCAAGAGCTATGTTCTAGAATTTTAATATTAGAAGGGCCTTTGGGGGCTATCCACCCAAATTCTGACCTGTAATGGAAATCATCTCTCCAATATGCCTGACAGCCATTGGAAGAGTGCCACCCACTTCCCTTTTGACTACTCCAGTTCTTAGGATTTACTGTTCTACAGTGAACTGTCCATATGTCAAAGTGCTTCTAACGTCTACAACAAATCTCTATTTCCCATAAAAAGTCTTCAAATATTTTTGCAATTCCTTCTTAACTATTCTCATAGGAAGCACCAACACCTGATGATTTATGTGCTCTTTAAAAAGGACTATTTCTGGGGTCTTTCTCATCACAGTTACAGTGTCAGAGACATGTTCTGTCTGCCAGGGTCCCCTGGGCACAGTGGTAACCAGATCTGCTCACAGTGCTTCCTGAGTGGGGTACACAGTTCGTTCCTCTTGGTGCACAGAGGAGTTTTGCTGTCCACAGGCTGCTTCTCTGCTTCTCCCCAAATGCCCTTCCTATTCTCCAGAAGTGTAAGTGGCCAAAAGAACCTGGGACATCAATGGCTCAGGAAGGCACAGCAAGGCAGAAGGTCAGATAATAAAGGCTGTGAAATTAAGCTGACAAGGGATTTGATAAGAGTCTCAGAGGGAGTAACTGGGATTCTGAACAACTTACTGAACTGCCCTGGCTAGTCCTCACTCGACATGCTCAACATGCCTGGTCAGGGGACTAGAAAGGCAGTGTCCTCCTCATCAAATGACTGCAGAACACCACGTATGAGAAGCATTCATGCCACACCAGTATCCCAGGGCCAGACTGGATTGGGAAAAGCAGCCTCTATTCTCTTCATGGCTTGCCATAGGTCCCTTCTTTCCAACAGAGTGTTGGCCATCTGTACTGAAAGCTGTTCTCTCTGTTCCCCTGCTGATGAGAAGAGAAAATATTCATCATTCTCTTAGTCTGTTGGGTTTATATCCTTCAGTGAGCCAAGTACCTGCCAGGAATCAGTCTGGTTCTCTGTAAGCCACAGACTCCATCTGCACCATGATCGCAGTTGTGCTGTCATGGACAGCTGGGGTTCAGGCACAACCCAGAGACCAGCAGACCCAACCCTCTGGGTTTTATCTCCTTCTATGCTGCACCCACACCTCCTCCTCCCATGAGTCCTACTCATAGGAGGGGATGCATCACAGCCTGCCTGCTGCCGCCAGCAGGAACCTCTACTCATCTTTATCCAGGGAGCTCTAGGCTATAGTCTTCAGTTACACAGTGAAATGTCCATAAGTGATGCTACAAATCACTTCCTGGAATTAGTAGCAGCCACTGAGATACGGAAAACATCATATATCCTATTTCTCTTGCTCTCAAGGTGACCCATTCTCTGAGACTTGAGGGACCCTTGAGTTCTAGATAAGATGCAAAACTGCCAAGTAACATGAGTAACTCCTTGCCTCAGTCTACCTGCTTGTCTAAGCACCCAGCAGGAATTGCTGCACTACATGTCAGTCACCGGGACGTCAGTGTTTGTCAGAAGCAGTTTAACCTCTGGGTCGCCGTGACTCAAATCTGGACTCTGAGAACTGAAGTGATTGATTAGGCGCCCTTGGCAGAGAGCCATGTCTCAGAAGGCAGAGTCTGGCTGCAGGTCAGCATATGCTTATTTTCCTTTTATGTTCCCCATGTCTTCATTAAAACTCAGTCGTGTGCTCAGTCTTGGATCTGACCTACAGATTAAGGAGAGTTGTGTGCCACAGCACTGAACCAGGACCCTACACGGCACAAGTTTGGCACCAGAGACAGATTTTGTTTGGAAGCCACTGCTCCCCACCTGGCCACTTCTGATCTCCATCCTCATCTGTTTGACTTATCTAAAACTTAAGTTTGGGCAGAATAATAACAATTATTCATTCAGAATCTTTTGGTTTCATATAAAACATTATTTTACAGAAAAATTTCACCTTAGAGGGAGCATGATCTCCAAATTCCCCTTCCTTTACCTTGGAACACACCCCAAACCTTCTTTCTCTGCACCAACTTCCTTTCATTCTTTATATTTCTGCATGAGGTTAGTGCCTCTGCATTTCTCACTAGGCTCCCTTCTGGGGCTCCAAACAGTATTCTCTGCTTCTAGTTCCTTTGTCCTAGGTATCCCAGTCTATGCACCATCTATCCTAATCAGAAGGATGATACTATGGTGGTCTACACCAACTCCTAAATAAAGTCCAAGTGCTTCTTCAAGGCACAAGGTGCAAAGCCCTTGGAACAAAGTACAAGTTTTCAGAGGTAGGGCTTTGGGAAACTGACTGGACAATGGGCTCCTGTACTCACTATGGGTCAATACATGGATGGATCCATACTGAACGTGCTATGAAAGGTGGAAGCTGATTGGAGGAGACAGGTCACTGGAAACATGACCCGGAAGGACATATCTCCCTCTACAGCTCCTGGCTTCTCTCCACTGGCATGAAGCAAGGAACTTTCCTTTGCAGCAGGCCCTTCCATCATGTTTCTGTGTTTAAAATGTCACGCGTGGACTGAAGCTTCCAGAACCGTGAGTCAAAATGAACCTTTCTTCCTTTAAGATACAAGAAACAAGAAAGTCATTAGGATAATCACTTGGAGTCCTAAAGGAACCCCAGCCTTTAGGACCTCACATAAACACAGAGAGAGCCTACAAAGTTATACTGCCTGGGCCACTGTCTTTTTTTTTTTTTTTTACTTATCTTTATTGGTACATCATGAATACACAGCATAATCACATTCAACATTAAGAGTTGTTACCAGAATATGACATGACTTGATTCTCATTTTTTCCCTTTTTCCCCCACCCTACCTCCCCCAACCCCCTGTATACAGAATCTTTGTTTTCTTTTTTCTTTGTTATTACCACATTTGTTTTCTCCTCATTATTTACCCTTACACTCTTTCTTTTTAAATATTTTCTACTTCACAGTATCAACTATACATACTACTCATTTACAACTTCATTTTCTCATACCAGAGAAAAGATATGATATTAACACATCTGTGACCTGTTTATTTCACTTATGAGGACATTCTCAAGGTACATCCATTTGAATATGAATGACTTAGTCTTATCATTTGTAATCTGGGCCACTGTCTTGCTGCACCATGACACAGGAATATGTATTTGGGATTGCCCTATCCCACTCTCCCTGAACCTGAGCAATCAGCACTTCAATCTTTGATGCTCCATGCAGGGACGCAGGCCCCACCATGCACTCTCCTGCACCTCAATGCCTCCAACACCTTTCTTCTGGGTCTTTCACTGCCCTCTTGCATTCTTTTTATGCTTCATTCTGGGACACTCATTCCACCAAAAACCCTGGCCAGATCAAATCCTGCCAGGTTAACCTTCTACCAATCTTCCCTTAGTTGTACTTTTTTTTTTTTTTAGGTTTTTTGAGACAGGGTCTCACTTTGTAGTTCAGGCTGGCCCTGAGCTCAGCCTCAAACTCACATCATAGCAATCCTCTTGCCTTTGCTTCCCAAATGCTGGGATGACTGGCGTGAGCCACCATGCCTGGCACTGTGGTATGTCATACTGATTGCTGCTGGGGTGAGTCTCCATGCCCAGTATTATATGTGGTTACCAGGGATCGAACGCGGGCCTTTATGCTTGCAAGACAGGTGCTAGAACCAGAGCTAACTCCCCGGCCCACCTTAGTCATACTTTTAATCACAAAAACACAGCTAGTGGTGTTAGCACCGCTGGTGACCATCAGGCCACACCAGAGCCTTGGCAAGGACAAGCCACTGGGACTGGCTTCTCCAACGTCAGTCCTCTGTCCACAAAGTGAGAGACAAAGGCTTCTATGGTGTTCAGTTTTCCCTCTTTTGCTCTTTGGACTTGTATCATAAGGCTTTCCTAGGCTCAGGCCAAAAAAAAAAAAAAAGGGCAGAATAAAAAGAAAAGAGAGAAGTCATCCAAAGTAGGGAGAAGGAAACAGAGAAAGACAGAGAGGGAGTAAAGGAGGAGACAGAGCAGAAGGCAGAGAAGGAAAGGTATGTTTTTAAAGAGTGCATTAACCTAGAAGGTCTCTAACAATCCCTCTTCTTTGCTTCCCTGACGCGCACATACAGAGACTCCATCTAAAGAAACACACCCCTCTGCCTCCGTTCTGAGCACTCACAGTCCAGCCTGCGTGTCAAGTGAGGGGCCTCTGAAACAAAGGGACCTAGGAGAGCCACTGCAAGACATCTAACCCTGGCCTCACTGTAGCTTCCACTCTGACTCCAGCATACTTCCTGCTCTCGGGAACATCGTTATTACCGCACACCCCCAGTCTCCCGCTCTTTCTCTGTGCCTGCCTTTTCCCATATCCAGGCCTGTGAGTTGATGTAGTCTGTCTTACACCTGTTGATTGAAAGTGACCAGCTCTGATTTCCAGCCCCCAGGGGGTTTCACTCCCTCCCTCCCAGCCAGTTAATCCTGCTTTGACAACACTTGCTGACTGAACCTTTTTAGACACATTTCTTACTGCCTAGTTCTCCTTCTCCTAAGCCGGTGCATCCTTGAAGCTCAGAGATACAACTGACGCAACCCCTCCACTAGATGGAATAACCAGAACTTGCAACATGACTAGAAAGGTCTCCATGTACAGTAAACCAGTAAGATTTTCAGACTCAGTGCGTTCCAAACACATTCAAGGTCAAGCATTCCCACTTGATCCAGGAGACTGGTCATGCACAGAGCTGACATTCAGCAGATCTACTGCTCTCACTGGCATCTCCAAGGACAATAGTAATTTTTCTGCTGAAAACTACCCATTAACTTCCATTTGGTATCTTTGTACTGCAACTACATTTAAACACAAGTATTTTCTTATATTTGCAATAGATTTTTATTAGTATATTTCTCTCAATGATTGTGCCCATCCTCCTCCAAAAGAAAAGACAAAGAGGCACAGAACACAGAAATAAAATCTCATTTTGTTGTCCTGGTCAAGGAATAAGAATAACTCTCAGCCTTTTTTCACATACGTAACCATCACATCATACCTAACATCATCCCCAGAATTTGTTCGGTTACACAGGGTATTAACAAAGAATAGCAAAAAGATTAAAAAGAAAAGTATCTACATTCTCAGAACCCTCACAGTTTCTACTTTCATTTTTTTCTGTGCCTTGCCTGTAAAAAAAAAAAAAAAAAAACTGAGGTAGAATGCAATTTTGATACAGTATTTGTAAATCTTTTCATTTTATGTTACATTTATTTCTGCTATTACTACAAACTCGTCAATTGTAATTCATAATGGTTACAAACAGTCCATTGATTTGATGAGCTCAAGGTAGTTCATGCTTCCCTAACACTGGAGTTTTAGTGAGCAATTTTCAGATTTTCTCCAAACAAATAGGGAAGAGCATGGTGCATAAAGCTTTGTCCCTGCATCGGATTATTTCTTTAAGAGCAATTCCTAGGATGAAAATCCTCCTATCAAGTATAAAACTTTTATAGTTCTTAAAATATTTTGTCCTCCCCCTTTCCATGCAGACAATCTTCTTGCCCCTGCCATTGCAATTTACAAGTACAGGACTGAGGAGACATCTACCTGCGAGTCTTATAAGATTTCTTTCTCCAGAACAGTGAGGTGACCAACAGGCCAATAACAAGCTTGTAACAAGACAACATGAACCAGCTTCTCTCGGCTCCCGCCCTTCTTCACTGCTCAAACCTTACACTTCATGAATCCTTTCTGCACTGCCTCCTTCCGGTGCGTTCCTCCCTACCAAGACTGATATCCGCAAGGTGGCACCAGGTTCCTTCTGCCATGGGACGGGCAGCTCTGGCACTTTGAGGCGCTCTTCCCCGAGCCTGGGTCTTTCTGCTTTTCATCTTGCCAGACTTGCCTTCCACTAGCATGAGCAGATTCTCCTTGGACAAATAGGATAAACAGACAAAGCTGTTCTTTCCAATTTCCATGATGACCTCACCCTCCAAATCACTAAGTGAAGCCCCTTTTTCTGGCTACACTTTAAGTCTCAAAGCCTCTCACTAGTACCAGTATTTTATAGTTTTCCCACCCAGAAAAAAAAAATGAGCCTTTTCCAAAAGAAATAAAGAAGCAGCTAGAAGTTTTATTCAAACTAACACTGCAACAACAAAGTAAGAGAGGTCTCAGAACCATAATAACAAAAACGGGTTATCTTCCCAGGCCCCCAGCCAAGAAGAAGAAATGAATTGCCTTTCTTTAGAAAAATTGCAAAGTTGAAGATTAAGTTTTGTTTAATCAATGTGTGTTCACATGCAGCTGAGGCAGTTATCAGCAAAAAAAATAATTCCCATGGCATTTCCAAAAGCACTAAGAAGTCCTAGATATGGGACAGATGTGGAGCATTGCCTCAAAGCGTCAAGCACATCACACTGAGATTCTCCCCAAATATTTCACCAGGAGAATCTAATCAATGGGCACTTGCAGAAACAAGAGTTTGCTAGTATCAGAGAAGTTTGCAGGCCCCAAGCATGAGGCATGGGATGAGGCAAAAGGCAAAGCAGCTGACTGAGTTGCAGACAGTTCTGTAGTGTGGGCAGGGGAACACTGCACTTTCAGACCACAGGACTACAGCAGTGGGGGGTTGGGTAGCTGAGGAAGAAGGGGAGGAAAGAAAGGGCAGGAAGGGAGGAAGGGGTAGAAGAGGGGAGGAAAAAAAGCAGTGTTGATCTCTCCTATGTAGGAAGCAATTTCATCTTCCTTAAATGCAGAGTGTTATTTTTCCCATCAGTAAGGAAGGAAGCTGGCATAGAGAAAAGATGATTCAGTTAATGCAGAAAGACCAGCAAGATCAAGTAGCAGAGCCACCCTTGAACTCGGGCTCAGGCCCCTTCCCCTGCCACACTTCTGGGACCCGAGTTCATGCACCAGACTCCATGAACTCCATGAACAGAACCCTACAATGTACACTCCACAGAGGGTGAGCATGTGAGCAGGGGTCACACACTTGCTCAGTAAAGGTCAGCTATTATTAGGATAACATATAAATGTAGTCAATAAATTCTTACTCCCAATTCTGTCTGATTCCATGGTAAATGCTTTACATGCTTTATCTCATTTCATGTCTACAATATTTCTTTGAGGTAGAATTATCTTCAACTTACAAGTAGAGAAACAGGTTCAGAAAGGTTGGAAACCTGGCTAAGTTTAAATAATTAACACAAGAAAGAGACTTTGCTCTCAGAATCCCTCCCCCATGGTCTGCCTCCACCAATGCTAACTCCATTTAGAATCCATCAACCAGAACAGGCGATACACTTGAAAGGAGAGATAAAGCAAAGTGAAGTCCTCACACGAAGAGACCCTCCTCACTGAGAAGATGGAGAGGGAGCAGGTCAGTCCATGGTGCTTGGCGGACCACCCCACACAGCAGAGGGCTCAGGCAAATTGCTTAGCACAGTGCCAACATGTGTGTGCAAGGCTTGCATCCCTCTGGACACAAGTGGGCAGAATCTGCCAAGTGTGAGGCTGGGAGAAAGATGATTTTAAAAGCATATGCTTCCATAGAGGCCTTCACATCCACATAAAAAGAGAACCTTGGTCTCAGTAACATATGGCCAGGCAGCTTTCGAAGAGGTGGCACTGAAAGCAAGGAATTCCAAGTTCCCGACAAGGCGGCCTGGGAGTGAGCAATCTTCCCATTGAGGGTAGTCGTTGGGGCAAACTGGAGGAGGAGCTCACTTAGCCTCTAGTTTACATGTTGAATACAAACACCTTCCTTCCCCAACCAAAGCCTAAACCCAGAGAATAGCAGGGATATTTCAAAAGGGACAAGGTGTAAATGAAATACACAGTGTGGCTGATATACCACCAAAGAGTTTGCTGGAGCGTTGACAGTAGGGTCAAGGGCAGTCCACAGCCAGGGCAGCCTGAGCAGGGAAATGGGGCTGAGGGACAAGCAAGTGGCAGCCATGTCACTATCATCTTGCAAGAGCAGAAACGAGGCCAAGCAGTGACAGAGAAAGGACAGAAAGCAATGTCACAGCAGGGCTGTGGTGGTGTCCTGGGGAAGAGCAAGAGGCCAAAGTACAAAGGAGAACAAGTTGTGGTGTGATGACCAAAGGAAGTGACAGGGTCACGCCCACAGGGGATGCACATGCATGAAGTTTATCACAGTGACTCTCCTACTTGAAAAAATGAGCTCAGGCATTTGACTGAAATATATAGAGATATATTCTTAAAAATGAAGCATACCGTGACATTTAAATTTATTAGCTGACAAACATTGTGTTGTACCATCTGCCACTCTGTACTAAACTTCCCATAACTAAAGATGCTCAAACCCTGGAGAATAAGCATTAGGTAAAATAGATTCATTTTATATAATTGAACATAATTGTGCATGTAATGTTTTAACGTAATATTACTCAACAGCTGTGCAAATAATAGAACGGTTACTCACATAGACCATATGCTGGCAATGAGACTCAGAGGCTGAACTCTAAGCTGACCAGTGAGCACAAAGCATCACAGGGGTGTGCGGCTCGCTGAGGGAAGAAGTTGAGAAAGAAAGGTGGAGATCACAGCAGAGCTGCACAGAGCTCAGAGGCACAGGGGCACCGGTGGCCAGTAAGCACGTTGTGAAGGTGGGGGTCCCTGCATATTCGGCTCTTGGCTCCACTCTGTCCAGAGTTGGCTTTTCATGGCCTCGTCTCTTTCCCACAACTACTCCTATGCTTTCAATGGACTGCTTTTACAGTTACATATTGTCTAACCAGATGGAGACTTTCTCTTGCTTGTGCTCTGTTTTAAAACAAGCTCTGGTGAGCTCTAGAACCAGAATTCCAAATCCTCTGACCACTGTTGACCTACACTATTTCATGTGTCTGCATGGGAGTCATAAATTTTCCCCACTCTGTTGGGAGATTTTCTTATCCCAGTCTGGGAGATGAGAAATCTGGGGCTCAGTGTTTCAACTGTGAAGTTGTTTGCTGCGTTCCTAGAATGGACCACACTGATACAAGTCATTTTCTGAAAAAGGTACAAATACTTAAGGCAGACTGGGAGGGAATACTTTGTTCTTTCCATTAGTTCCTCCAGCAGTTCACTGCTAAATGACCTTGGACTCTGCTTAATATGCTGTAAGACACATTCAACATTAATGAGAAAAGAACCCCAAAACCAACTAATTGGAAAGTATCTACACATATTCCTTTGATCAGATATAAATTTGTTTTATACCTGACTAAAATTAGCCCATAAACAAGTCAATGTATTCCACCTCCACTCTTGATTCTATTAAATCTATTCTGCCCTCCCCTTTAAAGCTTATAATCATTTTTTCCAATCATGCTTGGCGAGAATAGTCATTTCAGATCTGTGGAATAAGATGAGATATATTTTTTTCAATGTATTATGCTAAGAAATTTCTTACCTGCAGGCTAACTATTGTAAATTGTCTCAACATCCACTATATTATACATTTCACATTGTTCTGCCTATACTATTAAAGCTTGGTCTTTTGGAAAATATTAGAAGAGAATTTAACTATACATAAATATTAATATGTGCAATAAAATAAGAACAGCATAAAAGTACTTTGGTACTAAAAGTTAAATGTGTTGGAGCCTAAGCAAAATCTTTTATTCTTGTTCTTTTGGTAAGCGACTCTAAACTCTCATACAATGATGAAATAATAAAAATGAAAATCACAAAAATGTATTACAATTTAATAAGGAGAGGAATCAATGGCTGAGAAACTCCAAGGTGACAAAGAAAAGTATAATATTCTGGAGCTGAAACAAGTCACCACAGCTGTTCAAATATTGTTCTCCTCCACAATGTAATGACAATTCTACTGACACTCCGACAAGCGTAATAGTCTCAAACTGTTTTAAGGTTGAGGGAAGGTTATGAGGAAGAGTTACTAAAGCCAATAAATATCAAACCTGGGCTTGACATTTGGTCTCAAATCCCCAGCGTTTGCAAGAATTTCAGCACAGGTGGTAGGTACGATCACCGTATGTTCAAACTGGAGACATCTGCAGAATCAGAACCTAAAGACTATCAGCTGAAATGCATGTTCTTTTTGGTGAGGAAATGTGTTATTTCAAGATATAATGAAAATAATTTAGCCTAATCCTAGTTCACTTGAAAAATTGAAGACTAACTCAATCTGTCAAATACAGCTGGATCACTTAGTTTCTTGTCTAAACCCATTCCAAAGTTTCTGTGCAATTTGGGTGACAGATTATGTTTTAAAATATTATTAGATTATAAAGGCAGATTTAGTAATCCCTGAATCACTCTGATCTTCAATTTCCTTTTTAATGAATTAAGAGAGTAAAAATTGTGTGATATCTATATAATATTTTCATAAGTATCTGAAAATCCAGGTAGAAAATAATCCTTCCATGGTAGTTTTAACATCCAGTTGGAAATGAGCACATTGATTTAAAAACTAAACTCTCAGCCCTTTTTGCAACTGACCTCGAGGATACTGCTACAAAACAAACAGAAAAATCTGTTAAATCAACTTTCAGAAATCCTACAAATCTGACCACTGCTCTCCACTTGCACACAGCCACAGAAATGGGAAGGTGTGGTGGTGTGCTGACGCTCCCTGACTCCAGCAGTACTCGTGCCACTCATCCTTTCTATCATGCCAGAATAATCCTGCCTACATCACGCGTTGGAAGTAGCTGCCCTCCCACGCCCCCCTTGTCTCCATTCTATTTCCCCCTAGTCCCAGCAGACTGAATACACTTTTCACTTGGTTAGGGAGCTTCTGGCTCCATGGAACCTGAAATTAGAATGCACGGCTCCAAGGCAATCTCTGGTATTCATATGATGAAAGAGCTATATATTTGATAGCTACACATATCATCTTCCATCATATGCACAAAGAAACAAAAAACAAATTCATTCTCCAGAAAGAGAAGATGCAACAAATGAAATGAGAGCCAGAACAAAGCCACTTTTATGTTGCAGTAGTCTGCCAGTTGCTGAATCCGGGCATCTGTTGAGGTCCAAAATGTAGGAGACTTCTATGTCCTTATAGTACCCCCTCATAGCTGGCCAGCAGCCACTTCCAGCCAACACTAGAGACACAGATGTAATAGCCTTTCTTGTACTTTACCAGCTCCTACAACTCAGAAACCCTGTGATCAAGTGTATATTTCATACCACTTACAGTTACTCTGCTTCCCTGATAAAACACCGACCGGCACTTTTAAGGCCCATGCTTCCTTCCACTTCTCAGCTGTGTGAATTCAGAGAAGTTACTTCTCAGTGTTTCAATTTTGTCATCAGAAAAAGTGAGGACAGCAAGTCTCATCTTACAGGTCTCTTTGAAGGACAGATTTACTGAAGGACATATTAAAGGAGGAAATACATGTAAAACATTTGGCTAAGAACACTGTATGTACCATTATCATCATCATTATTACCCTTATTACCCAAATGATCCTATAAATCTACCGGTGTGTTATAAGTTGAACTCACTGAAGAGAAGTTTGAATTGCTATATATTCTTCTGGAGGACACATAATAGAAATTAGGCAGTCTTGTTTTTGTCTTATCTTACTTTAGAGTCAGCCACATTCCAACAGGAGGTGATACAATATCCCTACGCGAATGAAAAGCTCTCTCATTGGAGAGTGATGTCCTAATGGTGACTCCCAGCATGGTTTTGTGCCCTGAATTTTTCTCTTATCAGGGCTGCACTGTGGCATCTAAACAAAGGAGGCCAGCGCGATAAGAGCAGAAAGTGCTGAGGTGACAGAGCAGGTTCTGAAGGTCCAGGGGCAAGCGCGGCGCTTGCTCGGAGAGTTCAGCCAAGGGGCAATGTTCGGCTCAGGAAACCTGCTAAAGGGCGGTATCTGCGCCAGATGGAGGACTGGTCTTAGACGTCACCTCCAAGGGAGCCAGCGACACCGGCTGTGTGGCTCCCACCACAAAGACAGCTTTTCTGCAGCCCCTTTCTGAGGAAGGAATAACTCCGGCGTGGCTGCAGTTCTCCTGCGGGTGCCCTCTATTTTTAAGCTCATGAATTTCACTTTCCTAACCTGACAAAAGGTTCTCTGTTGGATGACACATGGATGGGGGATGATTACACAGGAACCATCAGAGACGAGACTGTCTGCTCCTATTAGATTTGATGGCTAGGCAAGACATATGCTGCTGCTCTGTAAAAGCTACAAGGACAAGAACGCTTTAAATTGGGTTAAGGTGACTTAAGGCAGAATTTGAGATGTCAGTCGCTTCAGAAATGAAATTGTACTAATGTCCCCTCTAGGGGAAAAAAGGAAGGCAGGTGCTTGAACTACAGAAATACTCCACAGCATCGTATCTAAAGGGCATGCAGTAAACAGAAATCTAATGTGAAGAGAAAAGATCAGAACTTCGAGTGAGGTAAGTAACCACAGAGTGAAGTTTGCTTCCTCTCAGAAGGGGCCTCTGAGAGACTCTCGCGGTAAAGCCACCAAGGCACTTCAAACACACTGAGGAGGAAGGAGCCTAAGATGTTGCTGCCAGGAAGGCAGGAAGGAAGTCATCAGGATGGCTGGAGTGATTGACTGAAGGAACATGTAACAGGCTCCTATAAGGTGTCTGGCTCCACATTTAGCCTGCTGAAGAACATGATTCAGATTCCCATGTAGAAATGTGTCTCAGAGGGATCCAAACTTTCACTCAAAGAATAAACTGAATTTTCTCTGGCTAGAAAGACGTTAAGATTCTAGAGTGTTGTGTAATGTAACATAAAACAGCCAGTTTACATCTGAAAGCACATTTCAGTAGATATGTACTCTAGCTGGAAGACTTTGTCCCCAAATACCCTGCCTGCAGTGTACATTAGCCAGTTCCTGGTATTGACTAGGCTCCTCTGTGCCTTAACAATGCAGAGCTCCCATGAGCACTAGCTTGCTGCCCTCCCTTTAGCTTTCCTTCACTGAGACACAGCCCCAAGGACAAACTGTGACCTTAAACCAGGCAAGACTACAACTATCTCAGAGCACTCTCAGGAAACACTTTGTATTACATGTACAGATCAGATAGAGAAGTACACTATATGTAGAGACTAATGCCTTTCTCCACATCTATAACAAAATACACCCTGCTAAATAAACCCAACCTCTTCTGCCTCCTTAGTGCTGTCATAAGAGGGAAGTAAGTTTTCCCCTGGCAGGCTTCTCTGCTAAATGTTAACTGGACTTAAAAAAAAAAAAAAACTAGAAAGCCTATGTTTTCATAGTAAAAAAATGTAAAGATTGTTGAAAATGGCTTTTTTAAAAATTAGTGTCTTGATGGGCATGAAGGAACTTGCATGTGATCCCAGCACTTTAGGAGACTGAGTCAGGAAGACTGCAAATTTGAGTCCCACTTGGGTAGCTTAGCAATTTAGTGAGAGCCTGTCTCCAAATTAAAGATTTAAAAAGAAACTTTGGGTTCAGGTGTGTGTTCAGCCCCCTAGGACAGAAAAACAGTCAGTGCTTCTCCATCCTAAATTAAACACTATCAGTAAGTTTTGTGTTTTCCTCCAATATCTCGCTACAAAAAGCTGTGCTTACTTTAACACAGTTGTTATTGTTTTTCACATATATTTTTAGAATATGTTCAGAAGTCATTGACTCTGTTTTCACGTCATCTGCACTCATTTCAATTTTTTCAAATCCTGCAATAACATCCAGTCCCTGTTTGTTTAGAGAACTCTAGAAGTCACTACGAGAAGATTTCTGGAAATACCTTTCCATATTGTTTTCTATTATATGTGTATGGTGTTCTACTCTTCAGTGTTATCTTACTGTTCTTTGACATGATCAGCTCTCTCCTCCCCTGGTCTTACTCCCTCTCTCCTTCCTTCCCTCCTTCACTTTCTCCACCCTCCCTTTTAAGAGTTTGACTTATTTTTTGGAGAAAGTGACCACCATCGTGAGCAGTGGAAAGGCTCGCTGAGGCCCAGACTGGAGGCTATAGAGCCTTATAATTGAAAACACAAAATCTTTTCAACTTCCCACAATGCTGGGGGAAATTAAGATTGATAAGTCCTGATGTTAAATATTCCCATCCACCCTAGTGTCACACTGAAGTGGCAGTTGACAATTACTCAAGTTCAGCACTTTGCAGTTGGTGACATCTTTATGGGGATACAGAAATACAACAGATATTTCAGTCTTTTAACTTAATTCATTCCACAAGTCTACAAAAGATGGCCAGGCACAGCCATGTTCGTTCCCTGATGCAGAGTTCACGAACCAAAACAAAATTTTGCTAAATGCTTCTATTTGTGAACCAAATTGTTCATAAAGAGTGTTCCTGAACCAAGATACCATGATAATCTTCTCAATGATGTTTAACTGATGCATGTTTTAACTAAACTTTGGTTTAGTTTGTTTAGATGTATTTTCCCCATGGACAGTAGTGATGATTGAATGAAGTCATTCATTCATTCATCCATAAAATGTGGAGATCTGACTATGGCAGAACACGGAGCCCAGGGAACAACAGGCATCCAATCAACTCTGGAATAACTTGTCAATAAGCAAATGTTCACTCAGTGCTTGCTACACGCTACTGTGATGAACTAAATCACATTTTTTTCTCAGAAATATATAGAATTATTTCATGCTGAATGCAAAATAACAGATTTGAGCTTTAAAATGTAGTAGATTTAGTCTGACATGTCCATTTTTGTTGCAAGAAACCACCTACTTCAACCCATCCTTTAACTTTGTATCCATGCCTAAGGGAACCAATAAATTAGGCCCTATTGGTAAGGTAAAATACATGGAGTAAAATTCAGACTGGGGAGGCACTATTAAACAGCAAGCCATGAAATAATTGTAAACCTATGTCTGGACCACCTTGAAAGTACTTTCAGGATAGTAGAATAACACCTGCCGGGAACTTTTACACCAATTCCTTATAAATGGGAGTCACCTTAGCAATAGCTGCCAGCCTCCCACTGAGAAGAAGACTGACTTGTATTTAAAGGTTTACACTGTCTACTTATAGATGGCCTGGGATCAAATTTGTTACTTTTAACACCCATCTTGTCCACACCCATAATCATTGTGACACTGTGAATTCTACCAGCTTATCTTAAATTTCCTTGAATGCTACATCAAGTAAATGGTCTACTAATACTCAAGATCTGGTCCAGTCAAAAATCATGTTGTTCCCTGCCTTTGACTGATAAGAAGGATGAGAGGGTGTCTAAGACATACTCCCTGTCTTCAGTAACAGTCAGACAAAGTTATGTTCACTGCATACAAGCCAGATCAATTAGTCTGGTGTCCAACAATTAAGGAGGATGAATTGGTATGCTTCTAAAATGTAAAAACTTTTTATAGGGAAGAGGGTTCTGGCCCAAATTAGTGTCCATGGTCCTTTTCAATCTGCCTAACTCCATGAAGAAACGAGGATAAAGTCCTCTGGCTACCATTTTCAAACCACTCTGGGTGGAAAAGTCTCTCCCAATTGCAGAAGGCTTACAATCAACAGTCTTGTACATCTAATCACTGTTTCCTCAGCATTCAATAAGATACACTATTCAGTCAAACAGATTATTAATCAGGTTCATATTAGTTTATAACAGTGGTAGAAATATCAGTTTTGAAATTTCTCTATGATTAATACACCATGATCATGCAGTTAATATACAGTAAACCATCAGGACTTCATCACCTTGTCACCTGTCTGTGTTGAAGCAGATACTGAGGAGGACTTTAGCCCTGAATGGAGGTACCAGGAGGCTCAATTCTCAGCCAAAAGGGTATCAACAGTCAATCAGGTACTGGCCTCAGATTCTCTTTTATTTCCCCATCTCCAGAATTCCATTCTATCTTGACTGTCACAGCATATGACATGACTGTTTCACATAATAGTTATCTTGTGCAAGTATCTGACACCACTGATGACCTTAGATTTGGCTCTTAACCCCAAACCTCAATTGCCCCAAATCACATTTGCAAAAGGCTCTAAACACATTGCTCCAAGTTTTATAAAATTTATCTTAAAGTCAATAGGTCTACATCTTGTTAAGATGTAAGTTTGAGTTAAATAAAACTTAGGAAAAGAAAACTGACTGGAATTTGTTGCTACTAATTATAGACTTCTGATGGCTTTAATCTCCAAGGATCACACCAGGCTATGTCCATATTACATAAGCCTCGGTTGATAGGAATCAGCCCAGATGGATAAGCAGTCATAACAAGAGCATAAACTTTAAAATGCTCCCCACATCACAGCTACATTTTATGGTCACGTAAAATTTTTGTATGGTAACATAAAAAGTATATTTAACTTCTCTGAGCCTCATACTTTGAATATGAGAGCTGGAGATATTATGGCCTTCCTCAACAGTTTCACATGTGAATTAGAATACTGAGTGGCAGGCCAGGGATTTAGCTCAGTGGTTCCAGTGCCTGCCTTGCAAGCATAAGGTCCTGGGTTCCATCCCTGGTAACCACATACAATAATTCCAGGTGTGGTGACTCACTCCTATAATCCCAGCACTAAGGAGGTGGAGGCAAGAGGATTGCCTGAACTACAAAGCGAGAACCTGTCTCAAAAAAAAGTATACTGAGTGGCAATATACTTCTCATCTCTGCATGCCTCTGAGGCTGCCTTGATCACTAAATCTCTAGCCTAGATTATTATTCCTAATCAAAGCATAATTTTCTAATCACAATTTTTAACTAGATTTATACACATCTGTATCTACAAAGCGTTAGTTTTTAAGGCTCTATATGGGCAAGTAGCATGTTGAACTGGTTAAAACTACAGATCTCTTGCCTACAATGCACACAATAATATTTAAATGTCCAATCAAATAACTAAATAAAAAGTATGCAAATGACTTAGTGTTTTAACATTTAACCAAAATATTAAGTAATAGTAACTTGTCTAATTATTTTAGTATTATAAAATTATGACCATTTGGCCAAAATTTTACTGTGTAAATTTCACTGGTTTGGCTAATTGTTAAAATATTAGGAATATTTTTTAAATATGATAATGAAATTTATCTCTATAATAGAGCTCTATATTGGTTTTTCAGGTTGTCTTGAATTATCTCTTTTTCATTAAGTATTTACCATTAAGTATATAGATATAATATAAATGTAACACATTATATATAGTAGATGTATATAATATACAGATTATGTGTGTATGTGTAAACTTGTATTTGCAAGACCAAGTTGTAAAATAAGATTAAAAATTTTATATGATAACTCACTGGTTTGATAAATACAGGCATAAGATGCTAGTTATTTAAAGTATAACACATCCACAACAAAATATTTACACTGGTATAACCACACATAGGATTTATAATAATCTTTTAGATTTCTTTCCCTGTTGTGTTTATTATTATTGCTTTTCTTCCTATAACATTAAGGACCACTTAAATATTTAAATTTTTAAAATTCTAAATAAAAGATTTATGCATTTTTATCAGTGTATGTTTGCAGTACACAATGATTATATTTGTACTGGAGAGTTCATATGTGTATACAGCATCTCTTTTTTAAAATTCATTTTATTAGTACATGTTTGTAGTACAAGCACTTTACAGTCACCTTGGGGATTTGGTAGATGTACATAATACAGGTTCTTTATTTAAAATCCCCTCCCCTTCTCTGACTCTTCTAGTTCTCTTTGCCCCCTTTACATTCTTGTTGATGTGCCCCGTGTTACACGATGGGATAGTGGTGGAGTTGGCAATAGAATGCAAAGGGCTGATTCTGTACCTTGCAGTACCAACTGCTGCTCTCTAAAGCCCCCTAACTTCACTGAAAATATAGATTATCTATGAAGATGATTAAACTTATAAACAGCACTGAAGATTTTTTCTTTGCTTAGAAATGGGTGCTTCATACATACTCAACATAGGCATTTTGACTGGATAATCCAGTACCATGAAATCTTAACATGCCAGTGTTTCTCCCTAGATTTTTTTCCCTTTTGCTTCCAAACTGGTAGCTTCTCATCTCTACTGCTTCAGAAATGATAAAATTGTGAGACTTCTGGACTGAGCCCTTGTAAGAATTATCAGATGGAGAACTGGGGATTTAGTTCAGTGGTTCCAGCTCCTGCCTTACAAGCACAGGGTCTGGGTTCAATCCCCAGTAACCACATACAACAATGCCAGGTATGATGACTCACCCCCACCAGTAATCAGCACCATATACCACAATGCTGGGCATAGTCGCTCATGCCTATAATCCCAGCACTAGGGAGGCAGAGGCAGGAGGATTGCTGAGTTCAGGACCAGGCTGAACTACAAAGCAAGACCCGGTCTCAAAAAACTAAAAAAAAGAAAATTATCAGACAGAATACTGGATTTTCAGTTAAATATGAATTTCAGATAAATCACAAATCATACTGCAGTGGAAACATCTCTCATGCAATATTTGGAATATATTCTTTTAAAAATGATTTGTGATTTACCTAAAATTCAAATATAACTGAGTATCCTTTTTTTTTTTTTTTTTTTTTTTTTTTTTTTTTGCTAAGTGTGGCAACCTTGTCCTTGGGAAAACTGTGCATGGAGGAAACAAAAGAAAAGAAGGCATTGAGAACAATACTTGGAGTCATTTAGCAAAACCAGGAGGAGGCGAACACAGGCAGACGCTGCCATGCACAGCCAGCAACAGCCTCAGGGACGAAGGGCAGCAAGAAGCAGAGAGCCCAGCTCAGAGGGACATGTGTGAGGAGACATTCCGCACTCTCTAACCAGTCATTCCTCACCACCCTGCTGTGGTCAGTGCCATGCTGCCACTACAAGTTATGACAAAAATTCACAGGATTATTTCAGAAGTATTATAGAGTAAGAGGAACGCTACTATGTAGGAAGAGCATAAATATCTGCCTTGTTTTTAATGAGGACAATTAATAATAAACTTCACCTTCAGACATGACCATCCGTCAGGTGAAGCAGAATGATAGGCCCCTGAGATGAAAAGGATTCTGGGACCAAATGCTGACTGATATGTTTGAAATATACCTGGAGTGTCTGGTGTACAGCTCTAGTTAATACACCAGAAATGCTGAGAAAATAAACACACCACTGAGTTTCAGGCAACTAAAACCTGGTAGGGGAATTTTAGTAAGAAGTAAGTTCCACGGTAGTGTTTTCCAAATCCAGTGAAAGTCTTCAGAGAAGGGCAGGATTAACTATCTAGGAAGTGACAGGGAAAGTTCATATAATAAACTGCTCCAGAGAGAACCCTTTAAAGAACAAGATGTTATTTTCCAAGAACGGTGTGAGCACTATGGTCTCTCTGAGGTGGATTTGGTATTTCTGAAACACACAATGCCCAGAAGAAGAGCAAAAGGAGTAGGTGGAAGCCAGATTACAAGAGACCTAGGACAACAAGCACTGCTCAAACTTTATTGTACACAGAGATCACCTGGGGTCTTGTTAATTGCAGGTTGTAATTCATTAGATTTGAGGTGGGAGCCTCGGAGGTGTCTCATTTCTAGCAAGAAGTCAGGCAACACAATGCTGCGGGACTGAGAATGATCTTGAAACAGGACGACTGCGTGCCGTGCTTGGATCTTAAACCTTTCGAAGCAGGTGATGGGGAGCCATCTTGTGGCTCTTCTAGCCACTGAGTGACCAGAATTCAAAAAAGCTAGAACCAGGCCCACGAGTATTTCCGTGGTCTGGGAGAGAACTGATAAGTGCCTAAACTGAAGACAGTGAAAATCAAGAAAAGAGGATGCATTTAGCAATGTTGGACAAAGTGACTTGGTATTCAGGGAAGATCCAGAAATGAGAAAAATGGCAGATCTGTGTATTGAATAGCTCAGATTATTTTTTCAGTTATGTGATTTGAAAATTTTATTTAGGATATCCTACTACAATAATCATGACACTTTTTAAACCACAAACTGTGCCTTTTGAAATGATGTGTTTGAAATGTATTTAAATGTGTTATGGGTTTGGTCACATTATTTTAAGCTCACTGCTGATATATGTACTGTCTTTAAAATATAGCACATTCCTCAAAGCAGGAAGAGGTTTCTTTTTTGTACTCCAGCTCCAAGCTTGTGCCTGGTACATGGAGCTTCTTCTCTCACTGCAATTCTCTTTTTTTTTTTTTTTTAGGTTTTTTTTTTTTGAGACAGGGTCTCACTTTGTGGTTCAGGCTGGCCCTGAGCTCAGCCTCAAACTCACATCACAATCCTCCTGCCTCTGCCTCCCAAGTGCTGGGATTACAGGCGTGAGCCACCACGCCTGGCACTGTGGTATGTGGTACTGGTTGCTGCTGGGTGTGGGTCTCCACACCCAGTATTGTTATGTGGTTACCGGGGAATCGAACCCGGGTCCTTGC